>JAJODA010000300.1:0-33487 GCA_021730345.1 Fusarium cicatricum | reverse complement strand
CCAACAACTACGCCCGTGGTCACTACACCATTGGCAAGGAGATGGTCGACACTGTCATGGACCGGATCCGTCGCGTCGCTGGTGAGTCCCATTGCTCCCCGGAGAGCTGTTCCTCTCGCTCGTTCGGCTGCTGAATCGCACGACTTTTAGACAACTGCCACTCCCTTCAGGGCTTCCTGATCTTCCACTCCTTTGGCGGTGGTACTGGATCTGGTTTCGGTGCTCTCGTCCTCGAGCGTCTGTCCACCGAGTACGGCAAGAAGTCCAAGCTCGAGTTCGCCGTCTATCCTGCTCCGCGAACATCGACTGCCGTCGTTGAGCCCTACAACGCCGTTCTGTCGACTCACAGCACCATTGAGAACTCTGACTGTACTTTCCTTGTCGATAACGAGGCCGTTTACGACATCTGCCGTCGCAACCTCGATATCCCCCGACCCTCGTACGAGCACCTCAACCGCTTGATTGCCCAGGTTGTCAGCTCCATCACCTCATCCCTCCGATTCGACGGCGCCCTCAATGTCGATCTCAACGAGTTCCAGACCAACCTGGTCCCCTACCCTCGAATCCACTACCCCCTTATCAGCTATGCTCCCGTCATTTCTGCTGCCAAGAGCGAGCACGAGAGCTTCAAGGTCCAGGAGCTCACCTTCCAGTGTAAGTCATGAACATGATACAGTCACTGTCACCAAGCGTGCTAACCCATTTCAGGCTTCGAGCCCAACAACCAGATGGTCGTCTGCGACCCCCGAAATGGCAAGTACATGGCCGTCGCGCTTCTGTACCGTGGCGATGCTGTTCCCCGCGACTGCAATGCCGCCATCGCTGCCCTCAAGGCCAAGTCCTCGTTCAACCTTGTTGAGTGGTGCCCTACTGGTTTCAAGCTCGGCATCAACTATCAGAAGCCCATGGCTGTTCCCGCTGCTCCCGAGGATGGTGGCCTCGCCCCCGTCAAGCGATCCGTCTCCATGCTTTCGAACACCACCGCCATCGCCGAGGCCTGGTCGCGTCTTGACTACAAGTTCGACCTTATGCACAGCAAGCGTGCTTTCGTCCACTGGTACGTCGGCGAGGGTATGGAGGAGGGTGAATTCACCGAGGCTCGTGAGGATCTCGCGGCCCTGGAGAAGGATTACGAGGAGGTTGCCGCCGATACGTTTGAGCCCGAGGAGGAGCTTGAGTACTAGATATGGCACACTGCGACCAGTTTGTATGGCCTCTTTCGATTTTGTTGACGACATGTTTGAGCGACCGCATTGTCAAGGCTCGCGCCCGAGGCGATGCACTTTGTAAAGGAGAGAGTTGCGGACGAGGTTGATTAAGATTCCCGAGATTTTTTGGGTGGCACACGGACGGGGTTAAGATGTGTTGGCCACCAACCATCAAAGTTTGGCTCAGGGCATCCCGTTAGCACATGGTCTTTCTGGAGCCAGGTCCTAATAGAAACGAGGCTGTCCCTTGACGTAACTTTGTGCTTTGTCGTCCTAGCAGGCATGTTAAATTGATGATATATTGGTTTCGTCTTTATTTGTGAAGCTCAGGGGTGCGCCGTGAAAATGAATGTCAAGGTCCATGCCTTGTCCAATAAACCAACTCGGTATTAGTGTTAGAAGCCTAACGTTACTACAACCTGAAGTTGTCTTGGTAAGATCCTGTTCTTTCTGATTCACCTGCCAATCAGGCGCGTGAAGGTCACTCAAAGCTAATCATACTGTAGCAGGAGTGTCCAAATCGAAGCCGAACAAGATCAACACTTATAAATACCTCCAGTCGACATTCGCAAGTGCATGGAATTAATATAATGAGTCCGCCAAGTACTTGCATTTCTCAGAATTGGCTATGGCCAAACACAACTTTTCCGATCCCCGTGCGGGCGTGGGGCATCTCTCCGCAGAAACTCATCTCACCTTTCTATGTACTAAACCCACACAGCCCACTACTTAATCAACCTAACCCCGTCCATGCGTCATTCCACCATCAACCTCAGCTCTTCTTCTTCCACTCGGCAGCTCTCCTCGCGCCTCGATGCTGCGGCCTGCCCTTGCCCTTGCCCTTCTTTTTGGCCTTGAGATCCTTGGGGAGCGCGTCCCTGGTAGTGGCACGGCGTCCCTCAAAGACGACCTGCTCCGGCGTCTTGAGTGCCGGAGGTGCGTCGGTGACGTCCGCAGACGATGAGTTCCTGGGCCCACGCTTTCCGTGGCGTTGCTGCACGGCGGCAGAGCGGCCGAGGAGTCTGCTTGTGCGGCCAGCCATGGACTGCTCCTCGGGCGTAGCCTTGTGCTTGTACTTCATGCTCTTGGCGGCGGCACCGTTGGGGGCAGCGCCCTTGGACTTGGCGCGCTCTTGGGCAAGAAGTGTCTTGCGAGGGTCCTTGGCTCGAGTGACGCGCAGTTTGCGAGGGAGCATGGGCGGGAACTTCTTGCCATCGAGAAGCAGGGCAGCCTCGACATCGTTGGTGTCCTGCGGTGCTATGTTAGCTTCACTCATCTGTGAGTTGCAATCCTGGGCAGACTTACATAAAACTGCACATAAGCAAAGCCCTTGCCCACACGGGTCTTGGGGTCTCGAACGACTCGGACATTCTCAACTTTGCCCTGGGTGCTGAACGTCCTCCACAGCCCCTCTTCGACATCGCCTGGGGCCTTGTTACGCTTCTTTTCTGTAGTCTCTCCATCCTTGTTGGTGTTGAGGACGGTCTCATCGTCGACAAAACCCAGATTTCCCACGAAAACGCATCGACGGTGATCCGTGGGACTGGGGTGCGCAACGCTGTCGACTCTGATGTGCCGATCAAGCACCTTCGTGCCATTGAGCTTGGTGGCAGCTGTGCGTGCAGCCGCAGGGGTCGAGTACACGGCGTATGCGTTAGCTGACTTAGTAGTGGCGTCCATGAGCGACTTGGTGATGTAGGCGGCTCGCTTTGGTAGAGAGCCACCTGCAAAAGCGACAGATCGGAAACGAATGGACTCGATTGTCTGTGGCGGTGAGGCATCTTTGTCAAGGACGGACGACAGATGGGCCATAAGTGTCTTCTTGGCTGACTTGGAGGATATCGCTTCCGTGGACACATTGGCGAGGAAGACAGTTCGATTCGCCTTCTCCAGGTCTTGTGACTTTTCGTCCTTGGCGAGTGTCTCATGGACGGGAACATCGCCCTCATCGTCCGAAGCATCCTCGGCTTCCTTCTCAGCCTTGTCGCCGTCGTCCTTAGGGGCATCGTTCTTTTGTCGCTTGATACGCTCGGCCTCCTCCTCTGCAGCAATCTTGTCCAGATACTTGCCCTCGAGATCGTCGTTGTCGTCCTTGCGCTTTCGTTTCCGATCTTTCTTTGGCTTTTCTTCAGCAGCATCAATGATGGCGTCGAGATCGGCTGGCGCATCTTGCACAGGTTCATCTACGCTCTCTGCATCCTCATTCTCGTCCTTGTCGTCGTCCTCGTCATCGTCATCCTGCTCCGAAGTCTCGTCTTCGTCGTCTTCGTCATCGTCTTCACCGTAGCTCAGCTCCTCGCTGATTTCGGAGAGCACCTCATCTTCGTCACCCTCGGCGTCCTCCTCCACGACCCGAACCTTGGGTTTAGGAGCCTCCAGAGGCTTTGACTCCAACAATGTCGAGTATCGTGACTTGGAAGGGGGCTTGACCGGGCCAGCCTGTGATTGATCAGCCAAGAATGCGAGGAGAGTCTCAATGTCGCAAAACTTACACTGGACGCAAAGAGAGCGTCGAGGGTGGGGTCCACAGCCTTTGACGAGGCCGAGAGGCCCTTTGCGCTGCTTCAAAGTCAGATATTCCGATGCTTGTACCAAAGCTGAATTCACGAAAGAACTTACCCTTTGGCCATTGTGTCAGATTCCGAATTTCTAGGAGAACTGGCGCTCTCGTTGACTTGCTGCAAAAAGTTGCGAGCCTTGGGATCTGCGACGGAAAAAGGCACAGAAAAAGTCCAGCTCCAGCGGGCCCACCTTCAACTCTTGGTGGGTATGGATTTGGGGTACGCCGGAAGCCTTGTGACCGGAACAATGCGTCATTGGTCTAAATTTGGTTCCTGCTCACTGTACACGCCCCAAGGCAGATTTCTGCCGCTCATGACCGCCTTTGCCCCGTCATTCTCAGCCCGCTCTCGGGGTTTTCCTCTGGCGTCGCCCCAGCGCAAACCGGTGCCGTCCACCGTCTCCGTCCACTCTCTCTGCGTCTTCCCCTCTCAACCGTCCTTGACAGCAAGTCTTTAGCCCTGCCAACATCATTCGTCTCTTCTATGCCGCAGCAAGACCGACGCGGATTTGTTCAGCTTCCTTTTGGCTTAGCTCTACCACGAGAAACTACCTCTTAAGACATCTACGCTCCAGTCTCCTAGAAGCCGTCCCGCATCACTCGTCTCCCAGGCGCGCTCCTCCGACCAACCCACCGACCAACCCCCTCTTCTCCTTTCAACACCACACGCATACAATTGTACTTCATTGAGCAAGGTTACAGACACGTGAATTGTGTCTTGAAACAGCGATGGCGGCGACCGCTTCTGCCCCTCCGCCCTTCTCCTCTCCGGCACTTGGGGTTGCCGATCATGAGGATAGCAACATCTCCAGCCCCCTCAGCGAAGTCGACACCAAGGATGACAACGACGAAGACATTGAGCATATGAAGCTTGATAACTACGACGAAGAGAGCGTCAGGCCCAGTCCTCAAAAGAAACCTCATACCACCTCCGATTCCGACAGTGTCCTCTCTGACGCCCACTCCGACGTTCCTTCAGACGGCAACGATACCGAGGCTGAGACCGAGAGGCTCTACGATACCCCGAGACATCAAAGACAAAGAGACGTGGTCGTTGATCAATTCAATGAGGGTCAAATTTTTGAGCATACACCGAGCAAGCTCCGGAGAACAGCAACCCTCGACAACCACAATGATGACGAATCTGTCATGGGTGACGATGTCTCCATCGGCTCACCCACCGCCCACCCAGATTCCCCCATAAAACTTAGCATGAGACGCGACGAGAACTTGGAGGATGAGCACAAAAATGACCCTCAAGATCGCAAGCGAAAGCGTTCGCCAGTCGCCGACCTCTCAGAACCCGAGCAGCCACTTAGGAAGCGCACCGTCTCGATACCTGAAACCGGCACGAATACGCCCCAGCAAACTGACGATATGGCCATGCTTGAGGATGAGCCAACGCCGGCAAATGAGAGCAGCGGTACTCAGACGCCCGCCGAAGAGGTAGAGTTGTCTCCTCGGAAAAAGTCGGCAGCGCGCGAGGACGGGGTGATAGAGCGCACAACTCGCGCAACCAAGAAGAATACGCGCGGCTCAAAGCGCAAAGCATTGGTCGCCGCAGACGCCGACCACGACACGGATAGCGGTAGTCATGATGGGGCACGAGATAGTGCCAGGGGAACTGATATAGAACACCATGGCGAGGATTTGGAACATGACGCAGACGAAGAGATCGATGCAGCTACCGCGCACGACGAAGAGAGTAAGAATAACCCAGTCACCACTGCTACCGCGATTACCCATGCTCACCCAGCTGCAGTGGAGAAGAAACATGCCGCATACAAAGATTGGACACATATCGAAGATATGTTTGGAATATTTCGGGACAGGTCCGTTGTAGTTTGCCAATATTTAACTCGGGCTGACATTTCTGCAGGCTCTACAAGGACCGTCTTCAAATGCTCGAAGAAGAAGAGCAGTCTCTTGTGGCCAGTGTGCCATCTCATCCCGAGTATCTGAACATGAAGCAGTGTCTAGATGACCGGTTGGAGCAGAAGCTACGCGAGATAAAAAAGGAACTCGAATATCGCACCAAAGCACACGAGAAGCGAGCCGTCGCCCAACGAGCTCAAATATGGGGCCAGTACTTCCAAGCAGTGCGCGAGAGGCGCGAGAAGACGTTGGAAGCTCTTAACCAGGAGTGGTACGATATCCAGACAGCAAGACGAAGCGCACATAGCTTGCAGGATTGCGGTTTGCTGTTCCCCAAGGATCCTGCGCAACGAGTTCGAAACGCCATTGCCTACAATACCGAGGTTTCGGCTTTGGCTAGTATTGCAAAGTACCAAGGATTCCCAGCGGGTCCGGAAATGACGGGGGCCTCTCCCTCGGAACTGGAAGAAGATCTGGCTGCCATTGAGGTACGTCGACATTATCATGTCAGCTCTCTGAGACCGCTGAGCTGACTCTGGCAAGCGAGCCAAGCGAGTCCGACATAAGCCGCAGACTCAGCGACGTGAAGAGTACTATGCGTCGCCGTTTGATCGCCTTGGCCCAGCGGGCGAGCAGTTCCTCAGAGAGACGCCGTGGGCCAACCCAAACCACCTAGCCCACAAGATGCAACCGACCACGGCGACCGCAATCAATGGACGAGCTGAAAATGCGACTGGGCACGAAGCCCACCAGGCGCTTGTACCTCCTGCTGCCGACATCAAGTCCGCCTTTGGCACCGCCCCCAACCCTCAACAGCAGCCCTCTTCGCAGCTCAACCAATTGTCAGAGTCCCCCGAGTTGGCACGGACACTGCTCAACCCAGGCCATCACCAGATCAAACGGGTTGACGGCCTCTCGAGCGTGAGCCGAGGGTCGAAAACGGCAGCGGCTTGAGCGATCGAGTGTCCAGAGTTGTGTGGTTCAGTCAGTTTACGCCCTTGAAGGGACTTGGTTAGGAAAGGATGGAGCATATTACTTTTGTACTCGAATTTTGTGATACCCATGGGAAAGAGTCGGCTTAGGTTCCGATGCATTCGATGTCCCTTTTTGTCTTGAAGTCGAACACGGCTAGAGTATAGGATGCGTTTACAGCAGACAGCATGGTTATTGATATAGGCTGGAGAAGGAGGTACGGCGGACAGGGTTCCGCATGCTCGAAGGACTATTGTACAAAGGTGCTCGTATATTCATACATGTTGCGCAGAAAGACTTCGCCAGCGTAATGTACAGGGGAGGTTGTCGGCTTTATCTAGGCGTTACGCGCAGCAGGTAGCATGAATAGCATTGCCTGCTTTTTGTCCCCTTTCGATATTTGTTTCCTCTCGACGTCTACAGTCAAAATGCAAAACTTGAGCTCACTATACTTTCAGCCTGCCATGGGAGCATTTTACTTGGAAGCGGCGGGCTTTCGGGGCTGATCAGGGACCTTGACATCCTCGAAGTTGTCCTGGCCAACGGCGTTAAGGGTGTAGTAATCTAGGCGATGTAAGCGCATGATAGCAGAGGAGATGGGCATGTCATACAAATGCCTCCAACAACGGTCAACAGACCAAGACCCGTGACTGCATTCTTGAACAGGTAGGGCCTTCGTGCTCGGATGAGGGCAGGGCCTTGTCGCAGGCGGCGATCGTAGTATGTCGAGTGCGGGCTGGTTCGGAGAGTTGATGATCAGTCCACTGAAGTATAGCATCTGGGGGGAAAGGTGACGAACCTGGCAGGCATCTTGACGGTAATCAGTATGTTGTTTGTATAGCTCCTTGCAGATCAAAGCAAAAGGGAACCAGACGGATTGACAATGGCAAGACACTGGACGAATTGGTCCTATCTCGGCATTGCAAATGTCTAAATGCGCCCAGAGGCCGTGGAAGATCTTTGCGGCTGAACCTCGGATGAGTGCAGAACTGGTCCGCGAATGTGACGTGTGAGGTACCTGACAACTTCCACCCAGCGCAGTGGAGCTCCACTAGGTTCAATGCTACAGGGACCCGTTCCACGTCCCGACTACTTTGAATCCGCGTCGCCAAAACTTGAAGCCTGGTTTCTCCAAACAACGACGACAACAACGACTCGCATCGCACACGGAGAGCTGATGCGCTTGGACGAGACAACTTCGCATTCGCTAATATTGATTCGTTGATGCTGGGCTTTTGCCGTGGAGCATGTCAAAAAGTCAACAGCTGGCAAGCTCAGCCTAGTCGCGCGACCACGGTCCAGAGCCGCTGTGCCTTATTTCCATCAACGACAATCTTCAACTCATGACCTCCCTCTCTCAACGATAGCCGAAATACCCGATTCATTCCCCCTTTCTGTATTCTGAACCAATCGACGGCCTACCTCTATCGGCGAAACGAACCATGTCGGCGACCCTGTCAGTGCCGGACCAGATCCGGCAGCTTGACGATGCCCGGAAGCTCGTCTTGGGCGACGTCAACTACTATCCCAACGTCGTAAAGGGCATTTTACCCATCATCGGACCAACTGCACCGATTGAGCTACGACGATGGGGCGCTGAATTCCTCGCCGAAGCGTTTGCGACACCAGCGCTCCCAAACGGAGAGAAGGAGACGATGCAGCCCTACGTACTAGCGACATTAGAGTCAATGATCGAGAACGAACGAGAAGACCCACAGGTTCTGCGAAGCGTCATTCAATGCGCTGCCAGTATCTATCCGCTGGCGATGAGGTGGATGTACGCTGGCAATCCATGACCCTCAGATACCAATCCAATACTAATGTTTGACCTGCAGCATCAACAACGGCTACGACACAATCACATGGGAGAAAATGGTGGCCATTAAGCAAAAGATCATGAGGATATGGGACAATGTAGGCCCATCTGTAAAGATCTGCTGCATCAAGTTTGCGCAGCGTGTGGTTCTCGCGCAGAGTGTTGCTACTGGTGCTGAACTGAGAGTATGGGCATCATTGACCTCGTCGCACAAGACATTGCTAACCTCGGAAATCAGTATGGCGGTACCCTCGACGTGTCTTTGGACAAAGTTCCCCCGAATCACCAATCCCTTGAGCCCAGGAATCTAGAGGCAGAAGCATCGGGTCTCTTGGACCGCATGCTAACAGTCTTGCAAGAGAGCAGGTGAGAATGACGGTAATCTGACATTAGAATCAGCAGCTGACTGGTCGTGATATTGTAGCGATGCACTGGTTGTAGATGCGACGCTGAACTGCTTGTCTATTCTCGTGAGAACACGCCCAGCAACCTCAAGCCGGATCCTCAACGCTCTCCTTAATTTTAACCCCCTCAAGCTCGCCAACTCCCCTCTAACTCCCAAAACACGCGTCATGATCAAGTCGATGGAGAAGACAAGTCGTTTGTTCCTGATTCATCTTGTGAAGCGAGATCCTCACAATCCATTGGTGCCCAGGATACAGCAGCACGTAGAGCGCATGATGCGCACCATGGCTGAGATATTTGACGATTCAGGAAGAAAACGACATCTCGAAGCCCAGCACCACGATGGAGCCGATGCCAAGCGACAACGCGTGGCACCCGCCCAATTTCAAGTGCCTCCGTTGGGTCCCGGTCCACACAGCCTAGCAGACGTCTTTACTCTGATCGACAACGATGCTTTGCGGGCTTTTGACATCTCCCAGGTCCCCGCACCATTGGTCGCCAAGATTGCCGTCACGACACTGTCAAGACTTGATGACCAAATATTGGCCAAGGCGGTTCACGGCATCCGCGGTCGCCTGGAGGCTCTCGCCAGTGCTTCGGCCCCTGAGTTGAACCCCAACACTGCTCCGTTAGGCGTAGACGAGGATGATGATGACTACGAGCCCGACTTTTACCAAGCTGAAGATACGGAACAGATCCTCAACAAGCTAGATAGCGCTGCGGTTCATGAAGCACCAGGTCTGGAGGATGGTCTCGCTTTGAAGTCGTTCCACCTCCACCAGCCGCAAGCCCTCACACCAGAAGTGGCATTAACTGCGGGCAACGGAACTGTGACGCGGGTGATTGAGATGATGAAGTCTCTGGAGGACCCAGCGTCAAAGAAAAGCAAGGCTGGCTTCAGCAGACTGGCTGCTAGCTCTGGAAACCGAGATTCATGGATGACTATCCTGGCACGACTGGCTACGCGGTCGGTGGCCGGTCTCGAGGAGGTACCTGTAAAGGACGAAGATGGCTCATCCTCGCCGCAATCCCTCAGCAGTAACATACGCGACGTGCTCTACGCGTACGTGATGGAGGATTTCCGAAAGCACATTGACGTAGCAGTCTCGTGGCTCTGCGAAGAGTGGTACAACGACAAGCTACAGCAAAAGACAGGCGGAGATCGACCCGTTTACTACGAAAAGTGCTGCTTACGGCTCATTGACGGATTTCTGCCCTATCTACACCATCAGGACAAGGTGTTGACGCGATTCCTGAGCGAGATCCCGGAATTGAATAGCAACATCCTGTCTCGAGTGAAGCACATGTGCCGGGATCCTAGCGTTGTGCAGTTGGCTCTGACGAGTCTGCTTTACTTGGTCATAATGCGACCTCCCGTCAAGGAGATTGCGCTGAACACGGTGCAAGATATCTGGACCGAGTGTAAGTAGAGAGTTGTCCACGTCTTGTGATATGCGCTGACTTGTTGCAGTTGAGGACGCAAGGCCCATGGCGGCAAAGTATTTGTCCAAGTATCGGCCTGCATTCTTGGAAGCCTCGCGAGATGCTTCTGGCGACAACGCTGGCCAGGCGGCAGCGCCCGCCATTGCCGCTTGAGGATGTTCCAACTGAGATAGGCCCTGAAGGAACTGGACAGAGTGCTAGGGCGTGTTGTTTTGATGTTGTACAAAATGTAAACCCTACAGACGACGGAATTTGGTGGTTACGAGAAGTCCCTCAAAGAATGGGGCACGGCTTGCTTTTCCTAAGCGCCCAGACGCATGAGCTACCCTGGCGGAAACAAAGAGGGAGAGGGAGGGCTGTCGCGGGACTGACGGCAAAGATAAAGAAATAGGGCATTGAAAGGCGTTTAGAGGGAATGATGCTGCAGGTATGGATAGTATGGGACTGAACTTGAGACCGTGGGCATGAGACGGCGAGAAATGACGCCGCTTATCATGGCTGTAAGACAATTGACAAAGAGGCGAGTATCCATGATGTGGTCTCAAAGCGGATACGACAATGACATAGAGGGCAGACGTCTATCTACCCATTTGGCATTTAATCATGAGGAATGCATCATCATAACAATGACACAAGCCCTTGTTGCAGCGGCGGTCGTGTCTCCAGCCAAGACCCCTGCAGTGGAGGCCTGAAGAGGCGGCCACGGGCGTTGCAAAACCATGACCCTGCCCTAGAACATAGGATGACTTACTCCGTATAGTGCTGTCTCTTGTTGCTGGGCCACCATCGCCTGTAGTTTGGACGCGAGGTCCGTGACGACGGGACGGTCTCTTTGATGACTGTCCAGGCCTTTATCCTCTTTCTTCCATACATCCTAGTTAGAGGAGCACGGAGCGCATTTACTTTCTCTTCTTTTCCTCCCCCCCCCCCCTTCTCTCTCGCCATTCTCAACACTCGAGCTTGACCGACCGACGGGATTGAACTTTATTTTGATTCACGGCACGGAATCCCCGGACAACCCCATTGAGAAAATAGAGCCGTGAGCGGGCCAAAGGTTACGGACATCCTCCACTCATCCGTACCCCCATCAACGGTAACGGAGCGGGAGCCAGCGGGAACCAACGCCAGCTTAACCCAGCGTCCAGTTGAGCCTAACCACGTCAAGGTAATGAGAAATAAGCCCAGCCATCCTTTCCCCCTCAAAACAAAAGAAGACAGGAGGAACTTGAGAAAAGTAGGGGTCGTGGGCTGTGCGCTTGTGCCTACCGCGTGTTTACCATTTTACGGTTGTCGCTGCTGTTGATCAAGCCTCCTTTTCAACTCTTTCATATCCTCACCGTCAAAGCAACCGGCCAAGGTCTGGTCTGGCTTGTCCTCAAGTTGTACTCCGTACAAGGCCATTATTAGGTTGCAATGCGGAATCGCCTCCACAAGAAGGACTTTTCCATCCACAAAGACGCAGTCAACGGTACGTAGTTTTGATAATGTGCTGGGCCGTCGAATTTCGATGCTGCATATTCATGCATTTCACTCCATTGCCATGCCCCATCCTTGAAACAGCTCCCCACATGTCTACGGGGCCGCAACTGCATCCCTCATTCCCTCTTTCACGTCAGCCAGCCTCGTTCCTAGAAAACCCTCTCTTTTCCCCTACACGAGCCCAGTTCTTTTCCTCGCCGACCGAGGAGAGCCTTTGCTGACGCCAAGCTTCCTGACCAGCCGCCGCCACGCTTGCTGCCAAATTCACCGAGCTACATGCTCCCGACCAAAAGGAAAAGACCTTGACGACCGCCTCTACCGGCTCTGTCAACAGCATGAAAGGCCGGAACCCTGCGACCTACAAGCCGGGAGTCGCCAGGTCCAGCACCATTCGAAGCGTGCCCAGCCTCGAGGGTTCCGAATCAAGCCCAGAAAGCAAGCACAGCGCCTTCTCGAGCAGCGTCAACAGCACCGCCAGCGCCATGTCCAATTACGAGACGAACCACCACAACCAAACACCTGTCAAGATGAAGAGCGAATCCAGCACAATCACAGAAAAACCCTCGAGATGGAGTACAGGCGCACCGAGAGTGGTGGAACCGCCTCCAGCACAAAACAATTCCACAATGTCAGACAGTCCCGAACCTACAGATGGCCAATTCGACTCGACAATTGGCAAGGCCGGCCTGGGCAAGACTGGGCGCGTCATCAACAAGCTCGTCAGCGACAATCAGGCCCTAAAACGAGACCTTCAGATTGAGCGGCTACGTGCGGACGAGGCCAAACAGGCTGCGAGGCTGGTTGAGGACAAGATGGACCGCACCATCAGCGAGTACGAAAGCCGGTTGCTCGAAGCCAACGTCACAAAAACCCTACTAGCTCGGAAAGAACGCCAGGTCGAATCACTGACGGCAACCGTGGAGCTAGAGAGGAAGAAGGCCGTCGACGCCCTAGAACGGGAAAGGAGCTGGAGAGACGAGATGGAGAAGACAAGGAAGGACACAACAGTCCAGGTTGAAGAGGCAACGAGTTATGCACAGTTGATGGAGGGCCGATACAACTCCATCTCTTCCCACTGGCGAGATCAAGGCGACGAGGTGAAACGGGCCGTGTCCAAGATCAAGGCCGAGATTGACAATCTCAACCAAGAGCGACGGGCAGATGACGACAAGATTCAGACTCTGAGGGACCTCTGTGACCAACAAGACGGTAACATTAAGCAGCTGCGACACGAAAAGGAAGAGATTGCACGCAAGTTTGAAGAGTACAAAAAGACACAAGAGGATGGGCTCAGGAATATCAAGACGGATGCCAGGAAGAGAGAGGACGAGCAGGAACGCTTACTAGAGGAGTCCAGAGAGGCACTCGCCAAGCTGAAGTGGGCATTGAACGTCAAGAAGAACGTTAAAGGCGCGCAATGATGATAGCCCACACCGCTTGGGAGACGCCAGTGCTCCCAAACTCCGTCCGCACGACCTTGGTCTTGTCGGCTTGCCCCCTCTTGTCCGGAGCCTCGACTACCTAGCTGGACTCGGTTCAATTCCTCCCGATGCTTCCAACAGCTCTTTGATTTACGCCTACGACCACCATGACGACCGCCACTGCCTTGATACCACTCCTTGTATACTTTGTTGATTTTCTCCTCTTCCGATAGATGGACTGGACATTTACCTGCTGGATTTGACTTTGCATTTTCTTTCCGTCCGCGGACAACTCGGGCTGGCAGGTTTGGGCGCTACTGGCGTTGGGTGTCTCGCTTCGCTGATGCTTCTCTGTTTGATGGTTTGTTGAATCAGAAACCGCCCCTGTTTTGAGGGGAATTGAACACAAGGGGAGAATGGAAAACAAAAAAGACTGGAAATCGGGGTTTTCTTAGAGATGATGGCTGTGGAAGGAGAGAGTTTCGTTGGTGTTTACAAGAGAGACGCGGGATACCCCCAGCAGATGATGAATATATTATTTGGGTACGCATTTGTACTATCTTTTGTTATACTCTCAATTACTTGGTCACTGGGCAATATCCTTGTTTTTTTCTGCCCTATTACCTTGTTATGCCTTTTCCGCGTGAGCAGGTCTTTACCCAAGGTGACCATTCAACTCCTGGCTGCGATACTAGCAACTCAGTGTTCACAACGTCCTTGACTGAGCCTTCCCCAATCTTGGGAGTCGGAGACAGACGTCTCAGCAATTCTACTCGTGCCTCGGCATTTTTTATTTGAGTTTATAGTGAATTCCTGCATACCGGGCCTCGAGCAGTGCCCGTTTGCCCGTTTGTCAGTTGCCAGTTGTGAGTTGTTTGCCCCTGGCTGGCAGGTGCGAGAAGCCGACGGCAGAGTGCACCTGCCTCCTTCTCTGACCAATCCTAAGGTACCTATCTACTGAGGTATCATCTCTTGGGTTACTTTTGCCTTCTGCAACCTCAGGTAACTTCTTCATTTCCACAACTTTCACTTTGCCACAGAAACGGTTCTTAGCCCAGGTGAGCATGTTCTATTTGAGTACCTCGCAAGCCAGCCCCTAGTGCTACGACGTTCTCTCTACTCTCTCACTCTCTCTTGGGGGCCCAAGTCAACTTCTTCTCCTTCTTCTCTTACTCCTGGACCTCGACCAGTAACCCTTGAGCTACCTTGGTCGGTCGCGAGCCCAGATCCTCGTCCAGAGCCTCTACCGGCGAGAGTGTGGCATTCGGAATAGTATGTCAACTCTCCAGAACCACCTTGCTCCTGTTTCGCCCTAAATTCTCAACCTAGGGACTTTTACACCTCAACATCGAGTCTACTCCTTGGCTGTCAGCAACGACTCGCGCTCCGCCCTACAATCCCCTACGGTGTCGAGTCGACTCTTGTCTTACATGTCCTTGTCGTTAAATTGTCTCGAGAAGTGTCCATCATTACTGTACTACGATCTTACGGGGTGATACATGTTTCGTGTTTCTTTCCACCAAGGTATGTTTTTATCTTTGCCTCAGATCCCAAACTCGTACTGATGTCCTACTCAATCAACTCTGCAGAAAGTCTGCACCATCTCCTCTATATACCTGTTCGCGATCCGAAAACAAACAGAGTAGTGTGTAGGAGCCATGGCTGGGCTTGTTGAGTTTTACATCTCTTGCAATCCTCCCTTACTGCCTGAGGGAGTCTCTTCACTTGTTTCAAATCTATCCAAAGCCTTGGAGTCGGTGAGTGCCTATACGATGCTCTTGGTTCTTTTTACTAAAACAGGGTTACATATAAGGTTATTGAGGTTCTCTATGAGCCCGAGGTGCCGTGGTTCAAGATCATTACGGCTGTGGAAGACCAAGCTGAAGTAACCCAATGGATGCAGTTTCAGCTTGAACAGTTTCTTGAGGAAGAGACTGGACCTATTGACGAGGACCTCAATCAAGAGGGTGACGCCAGAGTTGGAGATGCTGGCGCCCGGCCTGACGTGGAAATCTTTGCCCATATCCCGCGTTTAATTTCATGGCCGTTATTCTACGATGAACAGCAAGATGGAAATCTTGTGGGCTATGATACATGGAGGTACCCAGAAGACATCGAGCAGTTCTCGCACAAAACAGTCTGGAGAGGTTTGGAGAGACTCAACGGACTGAAGATTTCAGACTTCCTTGCACATTACGATTTCTTAGGCTCAGCATCCGACCTTGAGTTGAGCCTTGAGAAATTTGCCGAACTCACAAACTGCCAGATGTCGCATAATCTCCGAGGAAGCTTGATCTATATTGGATGTGACACTGATGCACAAGGCCTGAAAGCTGTGACTCACAAGCTCGATAACCTCCTGAACCACGTGGTAAGTCTTAGGCCTATCTGCTCCATCACCACCTCTCTAATAACACCAGGATACACCATTCACTAAAACATCGCACCTCATCTTTACCGAAGGTCCTGGCCAGTTCAGAGTGTCATATAGGTGGCTTACGCACACTGGCCTAGCAAATTTGACGTACTTGGATCCATCAACACCAGATCAGGCTCTAGAGTATAAGCGTGTCGCGGGTGCTGTCTCTTTGAGAGCTTTCGATGCTCGCGACCGCTCTGGTAACGAAAAGCCCATGTATTGTGGCGGTCACGAGCCCGGCACAGATCAAAGGGCAGAGTTTAGCCCGTTTGCTAGCTACGCGTACTTGAACAAACGCTCTGCCACGGCAGCTATTGACGGAACGAAGGCATTGCATCAGGCCCTTCGACTACAAGGGCAGGACGTTATCAAGCAACCTGATCAGCCTTACAAGAAACCTGCCGCTACATCAGGGAAGAAGAACGCTGGCAAGCCAAACAGCATTAGGGTTCACGATAAGGAGCCACCCCTTCCTATCTCTGCTAAGCTGCCAGTCGACACATACAGGCAAGCCCGGGAAATCGCTGTCCAGAAATACCCGAGGCAACAAAGCGCGGAATCTTGCACCATGTTGTCTCTCAGAGCAAATGGCGAGTGCTTGCAGGACTCGCAGTCGCCAATCCCCACGCGGGTGTCGGTAGAAAACTGGATGGAGAGCATAGAGCAGAACAACACCGACGTGGATGGTACCATAGCAGACGAGCTGGAACTGATTCCTCAACTGTCAGATGAGATGGCACGTAACAGGGCCACCGCACCGGTAATGGCAGCATCGGCTGGGCTTACGGGAGACGACATTCTCCTCGATCTCAGGCCCAATATCCAGGTGTCACTTCACACTGGCCTTCAACAAGCGTCCAGTAGTGGTATGTCAAGACAACCCCAGCTCCATGAGTTCGAAGATTTTATCTCTTCTCCACCAATGCCCGCTCCGCACACACCCACGAAAAAGAGACATCAGTGTCTGTTGGATTCGGAATCGCCGAAGAAGGAGTTTCATGGTATGTTCGCAGTGGTGGATCATCGAACCAAGCAGGCTACGAACCACCAGGGCGATTCGTCCAATACTCAAAGGGCGATACCTCCGGGAGAGAATCTGATGGACTACTTGGAAGCGCCTATCTCTACACCTACCTTGATGGATGGCATTCCCCGGATGAACCCTCAAAGTTTTCGACCTCAGATCGGCAGCACTTGGAAACCAGAAGATGGTGATGTGAATGTGGTCTTTGGGAAGCAGGTCGACAAACCCAAGCAACTCTTCCGAACCATGGAGCAACAAGCGGCTTCTGGGCCAAGTTGGGCCACTATCGTCTCGACGAAGAAAAATCCGGAGGGCAAAGAGGCAGAGAATCCATTTGGTCCAAACGTTCGAGTTACATTTGTTCCTGGGTGCTCACAGTCTGGCAGTCCAAACAAGAACAAGCCCAGCGCAACGCATGACACAGATGACCGGCCCGTCAGTGCTAAAGATTCGTCGACCAAGCAAGAATATAGGACTCGACAAAGCAAGAGAGGGCTACCGGAACCGGGGTTTCTGACTGATGAGACCCGAACAGTTCCAGGGATGGATCCAGTGCCCACAGCATTCGTCGAGTGTGTCGAAGTGGTAGAGCGGGCCGAGAATGAATTGCGGGACCTCTTAAGAACGCTGCAAGTGACACCTGGCAAGCTCAGCCTAGAGGCCAAGTTCGGCAGACTATGCATCAAGAATCTGGCACCGCCTCTCGTCAATATTGGCGAAGGCCCATCCTGGTTCACGTCCGAGGTACTGGATGATCTCAACACAGCGGGTTTTGAAGAGGAGCACATGGGCTTCCATACGATTCTTACCACCTCTGGCGCAGAAGCAAATCTGATACCTGAGTTGACAGCTTGCAAGGCTCCATGGATGCTGAGAGAGAAACGAGTAATGTACGAGTTTGTCTGTGTGTCCAAACAAAACCCGTCTCCTTTTCTCGTCAAGGTCGACGCCGATACCTTCAAGTACGAGTGCTCGCCGTTGGCTCAGGAGATGTCTCGTCTCTATATTCACTGCGTACATCGTGCATGGGACGTTAAATTTTCAATCAGTCGAGCCAGCGGCGACGGTCTGTCAGAGGATTTGGACAGTTTTGCTGCGTCGTTGGTGCGCTCGCTGAGCATCTCGTAAGTAACAGGGCTCAGAAGAGGGCTTGTCTTCTTGAATTACTTGAAACCATTCTAACCAATTGGTAGGACTAACGACACGGGAGAGGTTGAGATTGTCGTCGACGAAGAGTGTGACGCCGGGTGGTACATTCAGGGAGTTAATATACGACACCTTGCCAAGTATCGAAATGGAGCAAAGGGGCGCAGTTGCCTCACCATCACCATGACACGAGTTGTGAAGCCAACTGTCGCCATGACGAGATTTCCTCCCGTTCGGAATACCACGAAGGAGAAGTATCGAGGCCGTACAGTCCCTGCGACGGCTCCCGGAGAGGGTCCTCTCACCCAGTGGTTCGAGGCAGACATCTCATCTACCCGAATGGAAGAAGTTTTCGAGGAGAACGTGGGCTTGGAATTTGGCGAAAAGGTTCATTGGACTCCAGAGAAGCTCAAGGATCATGGAGTCCTAACAGCTCTCTGTGAGCCTGCCTTGAGAATGGTAAGCCAAATGGACAGGGTCGGGCAATCCAATCGCAATGGGCAGGGGCCACGGACTAACAGGCGGACCCATGACACGATCAAGGATTCCAAGGATCGGGATGCGAGCGAGCCATTCTGGTAGTAATGGCTGATGAGGGAATGGCGGAGGTGGCTCTAGGTGGTTACAGTACGAAAAGGACTCTGGGAATGTTGGTTGCATCAGTGTGTATTGGTTTTACCGGGTTGTACTTGTGCTGGGATTGAGACATGTGAAGGAACATGAGGGCACGAGATGTGGTTCTTATGTGGGTTCGACTCGGCGTTGAACGCTTGTACTTGTTAGCGAAGAATGGAAAATGCATGGCCTTTGTGCCCGAATAGCGTCAGATCTGTTGAGTGGCCAGGTTCTGCTGAAAATATATCGACTAGATTTCTCATCATGCTCTGAAGTATGCCTTGACACGGAGATGGGTAACGCGTGGACGATGTACGGTCTCCAGGGCCGACCGCCGCCGGGCCGTGTCCCATAATAACCGCCGTGACGGCCCTGACGGGCACCGCCTACGTCAATGACTCGGACGGGAGAAACTGCAGCGTCTCAGCCGCGAGTTGCCGCGTCCTTGTCTCAACCACTCGCTCCACCCGTTCGCCGTTCGGCCCGTGCCGGGGCATGCAGATGAAGAAAAAAACATAGCCGGCCTACAGTAGTTTAGACTTTTCTATATCTTGAGTAAGAAAGTTGTAGGAACAAGGAGATACTTGTACTATGATTGAGCCAACTTTTGGTATTTTGATAGCAAGATTTATTACAAGTTTGCTAATGCTAGGAGATTTCTAGACTAAAGTGAAATCTGCCCGACCGGCCGTGTTTTCCTTCACCCGCTTGCAGGGTTCGTTCCGGTGCCGCTGCTGCCGCCGCCGCCAAGAGATGTTCCCCAGACGTTTCTGGCCGAGAAAGGACTTGGACGGCTCGAGGGAGGCCCACGCTTAATTATTATCCCACCAACTACATGGTGTGGCCGAGCGTCTCCGTGATGCGCCGCTGACGAGGTTGGGGGCGTCTCGGCCGGGAGACTGCTCCTCGTTGACTACATACATCCAAGACTGATGCTTTTTTTCACAGATAGGATTTTCGCAGACGGACAGGCGTTTACTCTATCGAGACCAAAACAGCAGTGCCCAAGTAACACTGGAAACGCTGGCGTGGCCTGTCTAAAGTGCGAAATTGCTTGCTCTCGCTCTCGTGGCCAGCCCATCAGGTGTGATCGGCAATAATCAAGGTCCGATATATATCGGCGACATAAACTCGACCGTTACCTATTCGAAATGTAGCAAAATATGCAGTAAGCTATGTGTCGCCGGTGGTCTACTGTCTGGTGCTAAACAGTAACGAGCCGCAGCATCAAGTAGTATGTCGTCCCGATAAATCACTTTACTTGGCTGCAGTATGTTCTACCTGAGAGCCCTGTGGGCCCTAGAACCTGCTTTATCACGATGGAGTCTTGTCGTGCACAAGTCTCATCTCGAAAATGGCCACTGATGAGAAAAATGAACCCGCCGTCAGCAGTACTCGTTATCAGGTTGCCTGCGCGAGCCCTGGGCATATGATCGGCGTGATCGCCAAGTGATCAAATTGAACGTGTAGGCGATCGTGCTAGCTTGGTCAATGGTAAGCAACACAAGATCAAATTGGGGGACTAACAAGACGGCCAAGGTACAGGAAATTGACGGCTCGAAAATCAAAGGCACGAGGAGAGTCAAGATGCGTCAGCTGGGTATCAAATACAACTTTTTTCCATTAAAACCTTCCTTCCCAGACATGATCCGCACTATCTCTCCAACGCCTCTATAATACTCCACCGCACTGAAAGATAGTCGTTAGCCTTAGAAGGCCACGCACGAAATTCGTTATGAATGTGGCTTGCTTCGCAGGGAGCCTGCCTTGCGAAGCGTATAAGCCAGCAGATACAATCCCCCACCGCATTCGTTGTCACAGTCTCCCAAAGGAGCCAATATCGATTGTCTGCACCTCCTTACTTATCCTTCTCAGTCATCCAGTCGGTAGATCAGACGAATGATAGTCCAGCACCAGTTCGCCGTTGAATCAATCCTCTTGATGTCGCGGAGCCAGTCGAGATATAGGTTCACCGTCTCGGTAGCCTCCACGTCGAAGCGCTGTCCGCAAAACGATGACCGAATCCGTAGCAGCATAGGATGCTGTTGCGATAGGTGCAGCAAGATGAGGATGCCGAAAAGATTCTGAGACCAAAAGAACGGAACTGGGATGAGCCGCTTGTTGGTGCACGGTGGCGACATAGCAACCGGCCACTTGAGCGACGCCTTCAGGCACTCGGCAGCACCTTCAGCATCTTCGCGAGTTAGGCCCTCAGGATGATGTAAAGCCTTGAAGATGCAAGGCCGATAGATGAGATACTTGTTGTAATAGTATCGGGTTCGGAGGATGGCAACCTGGATATCGACCGCGTACGGGTAGTTGGTGGGCGGGGTGTCGAGGTCCGACGTAAACATGTAGTTGCCATGCATGGATTGACTAGCATAAACAGCGCCAAAGGCTTCGTGCAAAGGGTTCGAGAAGGCTGTAGGTCGACTGTCCTGCCATCGGAGGTGGCTTGGTAGCATACCTCGCCACTGGTCGAGTTGTGCACCAAGTTGTTTCATCATCGAAGCGCTACCATTATTAGGGGAACCAGCCAAAGATTCGAAACCTGGAAAAGCAAGAGACGAATTTGTTTCAAAGGCTATAGCATGTTAGCGTCGTAATTTGCAGTCGCCGCCAAGGCTTGATCCGGTATAGGACAAGAGTTGAAGAGCCGAATAACTAACCTTTGCTGAGAGCGGAATGGGAACTAGCAGAGAGCCTTCGCAAAACGATTTGGGAAGCAAAGTGTTCATGAAAATGCGTCGTTTGATCACCAATGTAGTCATCATCGGTCATGGGTCCGCTGAAGTCCGGAAGGCCAATTGCTTCTTCGAGCTTCTCTAACCCCGTCAGAGGTAGGCCAAATTCCATATGAAAACAGCTATTGTCACCGTGAGCGCGGAACTCGAAAACATGTCCATGATGCTTACGTTTCCATGATTGAACAATGCCAGAAAATTCTCTTGATCAGATCTGCTCGAGGACCGTGGAGTTCGTTCGGCTTGCTGTCCTCCATGTCAGCCAACCTCAAACATGCTCGTTTCAAAGCAGAAATTCTAACCTCGTTATGAGCGCTTGACAAGCCAATGATGCGTAAACAGTCATTCTCCAGCATTCCTGTTCAGTAGTTTAGCGAAAGCTCGTCCAAACTAGGAGGGACTGTGGCTCCTTACCAGCGCTTGCCCGCAGCTTTGATTGTACAGAGCCGCCAGAGCGAACATTTGGACATTCTCCAGGCTGACCTCGCTAAGCGCAAACCCCATTCTCTTCCGTGCTTCATTAAAATAAGCCAAGCCTGGTGGCCGATCAATGGTCCCTCCTTTAATCCCAGATGGTCGCTGTTTGTACGCAGAGATAGGCACCCCAGAGGTTGTGAGCGCAACCTCTCCCAGGGCCAATACAAGCAGCACAAGCGACGAGATGGCTCCTTCTTGGAAGCCATTGTTGAGGATGGAGTTTAGTGTGTCGGAGTTGAACCATTGTCGGTCCATGATGGGATGAAGGAAGTTGATGGCATCGAAGTAGCCTTTGCTGAGCCGCTGCATCGTTTCCCACTCGACGCTAGGAGGGCTAAGATTGAGAGTTGGTTGAGAGCCTGAGAGCTGTAAAGGCACCTGCAGGGTATTGTTGTTCGAAGGGCCGACTTGCTGGAGGCCCTCAGATGGTAGCCTAACGGTAGAGTCACAGAGGCCTCTGGGAAGCGCAGGAATGTCGTGTTCGCCCAGTGGCGACGGTGGTTTTTGGCCGAGGTTCTCGAACATCTGGCGCATAATGGGCCATTCTAGTACTTTGGAGACTGATGAGTCGTAGCGATAGCCTCCTGATTGATGCGCAGCCGTCGGACTGGTCGGAGGGAGAGTAGCCACTGGAAGCGAGTCTTGGGTTTCGTGGTCGGCCAAGAGCGGCGTGCTTGCGGAATAGACGGTTGCCGACTGCGAAGGATTGAAGAGAGGAGGGGTTGTGTTCTCCCTGAGGCTCAAATCATCGATTTTGGTTTCAACATTTTTAAGACGGTCCAGGATCTCAACCAGAGTTTTGTCTTTCCTAGAGCGAACGATTAGCATAGCAAATAAGCTGGTTGATCAGCGGCCGAGGAAACGACGCCATCACCCCGGTAGTGGCCATGCTCTGCTCCCATGCCGCCCAGTCAGACTTGTTTTTTGTTCAAGAAACATACTTTGTGGGTTGAGGTTCTCGGTATCGACATTCGAGTTTGAATCTCTGGCACGTACTGCATTTGGGCCTCTTTTCATCACATCTTTGCTTTCGATTGCGGCACGTCTCGCAAGCCTAGACATGTATCAGTGAGATAGCCCAGTAAAGGAATACAGGCTACTTGTCAAGGTAGCGATATGTCCTCGAAACATAAGCAAGAGAAAGAAGTGAAGTCCACGGAGGGTCAAAAAGCAGGGAGGGGCCATGGCGGTGTCCTGGGATTGGGGAGCCAAGACCGTGAAATGGGGTCGCTGGACGGAATGGGACAATAGAATTGATATAAAAGACCAGAAGCAGAGAACTGAATATGAATTTTTCAGCATACCTGAGCAGCAATAGCACCACGTTCCTTTCGATTCGTTGCCGACCCAGGCCCGGGAGAGACGTTGCTGGATGAAGGTGGCCCTGAATCCATATTGGGAGGGCAGCTTCAGGTTGTATGCTCGCATGTAAATGCAAACAGAGGGGATTGGGGGAAACAGCAGCTCTAAAAAGCTCCTCTAGAATGATCGCAATTCCTCAATGTAATAATTGGTAGGCTCCATCGGGCAAGCCGGCCCAAGGCGAAAGCTGGTTGACCGTTGAGCCCGGTTGGCCTTGTTCAGGGAGCGACGAGGTGCGTCGCTTTCTGGAGCGGCCAGACGAGGGTGGAAATAAAATAAGGAGGGGCGGGATGACGGACGAGTGCACGCACAAGGGAGCTGAGGCGGAAAAGATTCGCAAATGGGACTGGCAGGATGTGAACTGAATTCGACCGGAGCCAAGTCCGCCTCCGACGAGTGATGAGAGACGAGGGGAAAGGAATACAAGACTCGACAACTGTCGAAGCTCCTCAACTCTAGGACTAGAAGCGGTTGGCAATCCATCCATCGGTACAGCCAAAAGGGCCCGTCCAAGCAGCCACCAGGTGGTGGGAGGCGACCAAAGCGGAGGGTATCGAGAAAATCAACAAGTCCTGGCCTGCCTTTGGTGAGGTTGGCCCACGCAAAGGGTTGCAACGCCGAGCGACTGATGCGCCGTACTGTACAGCCGGCGCGGCAAAGTTGCTAACTGCACCGCACCGTGCCGTGAGCTCAGCCGTTCGCCTCCAAGCTTGGGCCGCCCGATGAGGACCTCGTAACTGACGACCCTAAGGTAGCATCCGCGCCGCTAGACGCCATCGCCGGATCTCACCACGGGCCGGGGGATCGAGGGTCCCCTCTCCGGCCGTCGGTTCCTCTTGTGACAGCTTGCAGCTCCAGATCCAGAGCCCACTCACACCCGATCGATACGCGTGGACACACACCAAATGTCTAAATCGGCCAAGCACGCGTTAGAAAACCGTTGGAATAACTCTTTCCAACATGCACATTCCCTCTGACGTTACGCCGTCATTGCCACTGCCGAGTGCCCGCTGGATGCGTGATCGTCGACACCAAAAAACCGTATGCACCAACCAGCCGGGGCTGGGAGGACCGTTCTGCTGGGAGGCATCCTGTGCTTGTGCCTCTCACTGTGAAAGCGCATGGGATCGGCCTGTCCATGCCCACACGGTTAGCGCGCCAACTCCTGGAGTAAGTTGATGATGCCTGAATTCAACTTACTCATCATTGTCATCGTGTCATGGCCCTGAGGAGGGACCCATTGCAACCAGCCTTGGTGCTCAACACCCATACGATTGCAGGTGGAAGAGCTTTGTGTGCATGGCGTTGCAACACAGTGTCTTGAACTCCATGGCAATTTGGCATCTGGCCGCCTATGGACATTGCCCAAAACCCATGTTGTGGCGGCTCCCTCAGGTGTGGAATAGGTTTCGTGGCTTGCAACTCAATCGAAAGACGGCCGGCATGCCCATTGGACCCTGTCACTTTTCTTGGAACTGCTGTAGCTGCATATCATCAGGTCAGGTCCCCACTGTGGTAGGAGCTGGTGCAGCTCATTTTGAGTGCTATTTGTCCGTTGGGAATTAGGCTGAGTTCAGCCAGGACCCATTTCGGTCATGATCGACAGGTTCCTCTCTGCTGAAAGAAAGAAAAAGAACAATACGGTAACCATCGGCCGAGACTTCTGCCAACCATTCTGTATCATCGGAGGTGTAGGATCAGCTGAGCGAAGTGCTTATGCAGATCACCATGCTTGGTGAGATCTCTGGACTTCAATGGCTCTGTTGGCTCGACGTTTCTGAGCGGTACGGTCTGTCGTCCAAACAGCTTTCAAAAGGTGCCAAGAGTCACCAGGCCTGGGATCCCTAAAGCCGTGGATGATGGATCATATTCAGTCATTAGGTAGCGTGGCGCTAATAGTGTCTGCTGTTTGTCGGATCGACAACTCTGATGTTGTATGGTGCCTGAAGTTCGGAGGTGACGAGACACTTTTCTGGGTTGTTATCAGAATCCGTGAACCAATGGCATACTCCGGAGTGGTTTCCGGGTCAGCGACGCATGGAGATTGGCTCAGCAGCTCTCTGGAAGTTGGGGGATCTAAGACGTCCATCAAGCAAGGGTCACAGAGGGCTGATGGAGTCGCCAAGGTCCATTGAAAGACAGAGCACCCGATAGATTAGGAAAAGAACCCATCATGTATTCGTCATTGTGCTGAGACGACCTCTCTCATTATTCAAACGTTTGGTCAAGTCGTTTGATGCTTACGAGTGGTGAGAAGGACAACAGCACTGTCTCAGGTCGGGCTTCACCTTGTCCACAGCCACGACCTTCCTCCACCACTGGACCCTTAACTTAATTTACACTAAGAGCAAGTGGCAACCCCTACAAGGACCCTTCTCCTGCTGCCCTGCGCCACCACTGCACTTACCTTCCGTACCTTGATGTAGTCCCTTACATAGGGGGGTTGCCGAGGCTCTTACTTACTTGTTCTTGAGTTGTTGTATTGGCTGGAGGAGCTGCTTGTCTCCCGTCTGTCTCTCGAAGCCGTGAATGAGATGATGAAGTACAGTACCTAGGTCTCGGGGTAACTACTATATGTAGGTAGCACAAGAAATGAGACTTGACCAGTGCGCCTCCACAGCCTCTGCTACCCCCTAGCTAGGCTCCTTGGCTCCCAAGGATTGGATCTGTGATGTGATCGACTCACATGCAAATGATCCGCTCAGGCAGGCGAAGCCACGCGAAAACAACAAGGTGATGTGCAGCACAGTATCGATCATCAATATCCTTTCTGTCTCATTGTCTACAGTGCGATATTTCATTTGATTGGACAAATCCTATTATTAGACTAACAAGGCATGAAACCACGTGAGTCGTCAAGAACCATTGAGGATGGTGTTGATCGACGATTGCGCCTCGTCAGGATGCAGGTGAGGATGCCCTAACACGTCGCCACTTGTGGCGAGCCTCACACCTGTGATTAACCCTTTTGGGAAGCACTATAACGGCACGGAATAGGAGCATCCCGGCTGCGGAGCCCCATCTCCACCATTGTTTGCACCGATGTCATCCATCCCATCTTAGAGCACCAACCCATTCTGGAAGAGGTGAGCGAGGCGGCCCATCAACAATTTCGTACGCTGTACCGAGCAGGTCAAGAAGGCATTGTTCGTCTTGTTGGAGCTGCTGCCCTAGCTGCTGGGCGGGTGCCATCGCCACACTCCACCGAGCCTCGATAGTGATAGAAGCTTGCATCCATCACCCACCTCGCCAAGATGCCCCTAGGAATCCTCGAAGCTAAGGGCATCGAGCATGTTCCTGGTAAGTAGTCACCACATTTCTCTTCATCTGTGGAACTTGATGTCCAAGACACGGGCAAGCTGCGATATCAAAGATTGACTCAAACTTGTATCATCCAGGCACGACGCGTTACTTTGATGACCCTTCACAACCACAGGTTGCCGGCGAACATCACCGCAACCTCAAATGCGACAACAGCGGGAAACAACCCATAATCCTCGTACGCGCATTCTGTTTCCGTGACCTCCTTCACGTCCATCGCGCTGACGCAAACACCAGATCCCACAACCATCCGATGATCCGAACGATCCGCTAAACTGGCCACTATGGCAGCGCGACCTTATCACTTTTAATCTTTGCTTCGCCGGCATCCTGGCTACCGCACTCGGCCCTATCCTCGCCGCTAATACCATCACCATCTCTCTCGAGTTCTCCAAAGACTTCACCAGGGTTGCCCTGCTGACTGGATACTTTCTGCTTGGCTGTGGTGCGGGTGCCATCTTCTTCGTCCCGTCGGGCCGCATCTGGGGAAAGCGTCACCTCTTCCTCATCGGCATATGCATTATCATCGCTTCAAGTGCCTGGGCTGGATCCGTCGGTACCAACTATGGCAGTTTCATCGGTGCTAGGGTTATCCAGGGCGTTGGGTGCGCTCCCTTTGAGAGTCTGCTCAACGCCGCTGTCGGTGACCTTTACTTTGTTCACCAGCGAGGCGTGCGCATGGCTTTCACCAATCTGGCTGTCTTTGGCGGCGCCTTTTTTACCCCCATTGTGGTTGGCAAGATCACAGATGCGTTAGGATGGGAATGGACATTCTACTTTGTCTCCATCTTCTTGGCCTTGACATTGCCAGTCATCTTCTTATTCTGCCCTGAAACAGCATATCGTCGAGCAGCGAACCTGAACACCGATACGACTGGTGAGGTTGAGGGTGGTCCATCGGCGACTGGTAGTGATAAACCAGAGGCCTTGCCGGGGCAGCCACAGTCTGGCTCGCCAAATTACGATGGCATTAACAAATCCCATGCAGGTTTCACGCTGTTTCCCAGTTCCGGGGCCCTTCAGCCTTTTGGCGATGCCAACACCCCCAAGAAAAGCTTCTTACAATCGATCTCACTTTTTGATGGACGGAAAACGGATGAGCGATACTGGGTTCTCTTACTACGGCCACTACCTCTGTTGACTCATCCTGCCTTCATCTGGGGCTGCCTAATCCAAGGGACCATGATCGGATGGACGGTCTTTATTGGAGTGATCGTGGCAGCGCTATTCATTGGGCCTCCCTACTATTGGGGCGAGGTCATGGCGGGATACACCTACACAGGTGCTTTCATTGGTGCCCTTGCTGGCTTCGTTCTGGCTGGTCTGCTTGCCGACACAAGCGTCAAGTATATGACCAAGCTCAACAAAGGCATCTATGAGCCTGAGTTTCGCATCCTTCTTGTGATCCCCATGATGATCATTGGGGGTATTGGACTATACGGCTTTGGCCTGACGGCCGGCGAGGTCTTCAAGGGAAAGTATACATACCACGTGCCATTGGTGTTCTTTGGCTTCGAAGTTGCAGGAATGGTGATTGGGGCTGTGGCCAGTTCTTTGTATATTGTCGATGCCTATCGTACGTTTGCCGTCATGTTCTGAGTTGCTGCGGATTGCTAACGTGGCCAGGTGACTTGACTGTTGAGGGGTTCACGATCATGATCATCTTCAAGAATTTCTTTAGCTTTGTGCTAACGTTCTTTGCCTATGATTGGATCAAAGACGGCGGTATTGAGCGGACAATGGTGTCCATCGCCTCTATTCAAGTTGCGGTCTGCCTCCTCAGCATCCCTATGTGTAAGCTGCCCGACTCTTACTGCGCCAAATCGTTACTGACCGTTCGCAAGACGTTTATGGAAAGCGAGTTCGAGCTTTCTATCATCGACATGACCTGCTTGCCATAACCGGACTGAGGTAAATGAGGGCTGCCAACGTTACATGGCTTTTGATGGTTCGTTTTTTAGTGCATAGCCAGCATTCTGTTAATCGGTACAAGCGACACGATCTACGCCTTTTTGGGCTGGCATTGACCTATATGAATGCGATATAATAATGTTTAACTTGGCCAAGTCATGTCCTGGGCTAGTACTTGGATCGTTGATATTAATAACGGAGCTGAACAGTTCGGTACTTCCAAGGGCTTATATCATCTTTCTTTCAGTTTCTTGGCTCGTCTACTTCCATGGTATCTTAGATCAATCATCACATCGTATATGCCCGTCATCTCATCTGATCTGGAATCCTAGACCCTTGCTTTTATTGTTCAATTCTTATGCCTTGGCACCGTCGTTGGTCGGGTCAGCAGCAGTGAGCGTCGACTTTTTGACGAGGCGTAGACCGCCAAACAGAAGAACCACCGCCTGAATACCCAGAATCACAACCAGAGTGACAAGTGCGCCGATTACACCAGCAACCGGCTTCGAGACGCCGTTGCCAGAGTTACCATCATCCGAGCTGGAGGAGGCAGGATCGTCGTCGTCGCCGGAGCTGCCGGAACCGGCGCAGGTGCCATCAGTGTTTCCGCAGAGCTTACACCAGTGGTTGGTGTCCTCAATGGCAAACTCGGACATGCCAGACTTGAAGTTCTTCCAGGACAGAACAGTCTCTTTGCTGCCGAAAAGAGGGAACAACTCAGGGGTGTTCTCACCAGCAGTACCGTTGGCAAAGTAGAAGCGCACGCTGACATCGTCGACGGTGGGCTTAGTAGCGTTGGTGACGAGCTCAAACGCCATGGAAGAGGCATAGTCGCAGACTCCCATAAAGTCCCGGTCAGCCTTGTGAAGGCCCGCGAGACCGAAGAAGGCCATGAAGGTGCCGTAGGCGCCGAACTGGATGTTCATCCTGGGATGGCCAGACTTGCCCTCGGCGATGGGCTCCAGGGCCTTGAGGATCTGGCCGGCAAGGACGGAGCCGGCAATGGCGCGGACGGGCGCGCTACCGTTGTATGCGAGGTTCCACTCGTGGATGGAGGCAAGGTTGTAGAGCTTTTCGAGAGTGGACTCAGTAAGGAGCTTCTCAGAAGGGATTGAGGAGTTGTGAATGCGAGCGACATTGATGAGATCGAAGACTTGAGCTTGTGAGTAAGCAGTTCACGGGGGTTCCAAGGCAGATGTTTAACGTACTGGTGTATCCGTTCTTAAAGTTGGCATCATCTTTTCCATAAGTGTCTTTGATCACAGGAAGAAGATGCTGATAGAAGTCTTGAGAGTCCTTGTACATCTCGGTGTACTCGGGTGAGGAAAAGTAGTCGTTTGAGCTGACCTCGGCGTTTCCGCAGCCGCTGTTTCCTTGCAGCCAGGCATTGTTCTCCGAGTCTTTGGCACTGGCAGCGCTCTCAATCGAGTTCACGGGGATATACTGGTATCCGTTGAGAGGCGCCTCCACGCGAGAGCCGTTGCCGAGCGTCTCGGCCTGCTTGGTCGGCGGGTACAAGCCCTGGAGGAAGACCAGAGCCGAGTTCTGGAGGACAGGGTCCACGGGAGCAGTCACTTGGAGCTGAGAAAGAACAGCGGTGTCGGAGCTCAGGCCCGAGATGCGGTGCGGCGCATCATGGTTGACGAAGTGGTCGCGGTACCAGACGCCGGAGGAGTGGACCTGATCGGCGCCGAGGGCAGTGAAGTTGACGGGCTTCCAGGCCTTGGCGGTACGGTCACCGTGGCGGTGGAAGATGTAGAGGCCCAGCACATCCTCGGCCGCGGCGAGGGAGGGGAGAGAGAGGAGGAGGGGAAGAAGATTGGCGTGCATCGTCACTTGAAGCTTTACACGCCGAGTTACAGCAGTGCGATATCTGACAGACTGGACCTGCGCAGGAAGAGATCAAAAGAGGGAGAAACTAAACAAAAGAGACGAGATCGAACGAGATAAACAATAACCTCATCTTTGGCCTTCTCCTTGAGGAAAGGCTTCTCCCCCCGCGCTCGGCTTGAGCGTGCCGTGTTACAAGGTTGTCCATCCCACGGATCGTCTCCACGGGCCGCCATGTATGTAGGTATTTCCAGGTTCAAGCTGGCTCTCTTTCACTCGTTTGCATGTGATCCCATATTGTTTTTTGGCAGTCATCGTTTGCTTCTGTAGCCATACAGAGAACCCTCACGTTGCTCCCGACGAACTTGGTGTACCATTACATATGAAGAACGACCGATATGTACAAGTCATCACCACACCACAGTGGTCCCAGTGTAAAGGCACTTTTGTGTGTTGATACCCGCTACGGCCGTCGGTGTTGTCGTGCACGGCGCGTCGGCCGGTGTATCGCCCGGGAATCGGTGTGGTTTTTCGGCCACCGGGAACAAGGCTCCAGATGCCTCACCCGTACTTACGGACAGCAACATGAACTTGATATCATCATGAGGACAGTCAGAGGCCATGCAATGCATGTCTTACGTTGCGCTATTGGCGAGAAATAATAACTGTTTTCATATTTTATCTTCGGATTCTTGCAACACAAAGGACCAACTGGCTACCTATGATGATCAGCTCATCCATCCCCGGAGATGTTAAAATCAGAGGCGGATCTATTGTCGTGATACCAACATCTCCGCAACTCCGTCTATTGTCCTGTATCCCCGCTGTACTGATAAGCCCAGCATGCGTCTACCGAATCGCCAATCTCTCCCTGCCCATTACCCTTTGTGGATATATATATGTCTTTAACCTTGCCACCAGTTCTCCAATATCCTATCCCATGCATCAACCTGCTCACAGCTTCGCCTTGGCCTCCTTTCGTGGGTCCTTCAATTTCTGCGAAAACTGGCCCTTCAACAAGAAGTCCGGGTATTCCATGTCCACGTCGGTTCCGACGCTGATTGCTCCCTGACGCCTCCACGCCGCACCGTCCACAGCCAGAACCTGTCCGTTGACATAGCTCCCGGCCTCGCTGAACAGAAACACCGTCGCGTCCGCGATATCCCGTACCGTGCCCAGACGACCCGACGGGATCCCCTTGACGTACTTGCTTCTTTCTGGCTTTTCCTCGCTGCCCAGCCGTGCCAGGCCTTCGGTGCCTGCGATACCTCCTGGCGCAACTACGTTACTTGCCACCCCCCGGGGCCCATACTCGAGGGCGACAGAGGCCATGAGCGAGTCGATGGCTGCCTTGGCCGCCGAGACATGTGCCTGCAACGGTATGCCCGTGTAGTGGAATGTCGCTGAGACGTAGATGATACGTGGTGTTGAGCTGTGGAGTAGATGAGGCATGGTTGCCTTGACTGTGTTGAAAGTGCCCAGGACATCAATATCCATGACTGTCTTGAAAGCGTTGGAGCTTAATCCCTCTATCGGCGCGACGAAGTTTCCTGCCGCGCCAGCGCTATGATGATATGTAAGCAACGTGCCATTACAAACGCGGTTCCCCGACAAGACTTACATGACAAAGTCAATGCCTCCTAGCTCGCTTGCGCATCGTTCTGCGGCAGCCTGCAAGCTCTCGATCTGGGCAGCAAACGCAGCGTCAGTAAGCGCATAACTTGAAACTCTTTGATCAACAGGTGCCATCTTCTTACCTTGCGGACGTCACAACCTCCAATCCCAATGACTTTTGCGCCTGGTCTCACAGTCGCGATGTCTTTGGCGGCTGCCTCTGTCTTGTCGACGCTTCTCCCAATGATGCATGCATTTGCCCCCAGGCGAACCAACGCTCGCGTCTGCATGCTGCAAATGCTTCCTGCGCCGCCCGTCACGAATACAACGCGGCCATCTAAATTTAGAGCTGTTAGCAATGCGACGCACTTTGTCTGAGCGGCGCGCGCAGGTAACTGACCAAAGATCCCATCCTTCCAGACCGGGCTGAGGTACTTTGATTCGGGGACGGCCATTGTAGTTTGCCACGTAGTTCTATCGCAGGTCTATAGTGTGTCTGTAAGAAAACCTTTAGATGAGACGTGAAATAATGAGATCGAAACAAGGCGCGGTGCATATGCTTATGTGGATGATGGTTTAAAAGGGAGAGGGTGAGATGCCAAATCTACTACGTAAGCTGAGCCGTGACGAGCCTCGGCACCTACGGAGTGGGTCCGAAAAGCAAGGAGAATCTGGGGTTGATATCCACTCTTGAGCCGCGACCTTGTCGGCCGAGTCTACAAAGGGCTGGGCCGACGCGGGCCACGCATGAAACAGGTGTTCTATACGCCAGGACAAGGCCTCGACGGGTTACAGATGCAATACTGATCAGACGTTTTTTTCAGAATGCAGGATGTTCTGGGTTGGCATTGACTTTGTTGCCGAGTGTTGTTGATCCAGGCCGCCATAACTTCATATCGAACTACTGGCTTTCCCAATTCACACAAGTGGAGGTTGGGTAAAGCTGCTGCGGTTTATGTACAGTCATGTAATACTTGTATGGCATCAATAATTGTATTAACTATTCGGGCTCGCGTTTTAGACGGTTGCTTCGCGTCACCTTGGATGCCACAGCACATTACGCCCTCACCTGATTTACCTACTTCTGTCACAAGAATCACAGTTGAGGGTCTCGAACCGGCTAACAGATTGTTCTCAGCACATTCATCACGGCCAAAGTCATCACGCACATTGGTCTACCGTTTTATGGCACTCTCGTCGTCTCATATAAAGCCTCGCCGTCACTCACGAACCTTATCACAATCGGATAGCACGGTCGCAGAAACAAAGCCAGGGTTCTCAAGTTTCGAAAAAGGAAAAAAAGAAAAAGGATGAGGTCAGCCCAAATGACAGGTCAGCTCGCTTCCGTCAGGGACTTGATCTGCTAATCAACAACAATCCAACGTCGCTTAGCTATGTTGCGGCTACCTCTGCACGGGCGTTGCACTAACACGGCGCAAGCCTCAGTCAAAGTTATCAGGGGGGAAAAGCCAAGAAACGGCACGGCTCGACTTTCGTCTGAAGTTTAAGCGCCGTGACGTTAACCCCTTCCTTGCAGCAGGGATGAATTTGATAGATCTGGACTTGGTGTGTCTCGTCTTTCCGTACCCGGAAAGCCTTGTCTTGTTGTCCCCCCCAAATCTGTACGCCTCATTCAACGGTGCATTCTCAGCCTCCCGCGGACCATCCTTGGCGCGTCTCCCCGCAGTCTGCAACTTATACCCGGTCATGTCCGATCTCTGATCTTTCCCCATTTCACACCCGCGTTGTCTCTTGTCTCTCTCTGTCTGTTACGTATACTATTTCAGCCAAGGCGAGTGGGGGAGGCTTGTCTAGCGAGCTGTCAGAGCTACAAAGGGTGGGAGG
>JAJODA010000297.1:0-16024 GCA_021730345.1 Fusarium cicatricum | reverse complement strand
CGAGCTCGCAGCTTCCGCATCCGCCTCATCGCTCTTCGAGACCTCCGAGCCATTGTGTTCCAGTGGTCGTCCGACCAGCTACCTCTCCGAAATCACACCTAATCCCCGTCACCTACCACCGCAAAAGTCCACTAACATGTCGAGTTCTGCTTCTGGCGACTCGGGTGGTGGCCGATCAATGGAGTCCAGAGTGGGCAGAAGCAAGCAACGTGAGTATTTCCCATGTCTATTGAATCCCGAGAATGTATTTTTTGGTGATTGGTTGCTTCCGGCTTCATCTTGAAGTTTGTCTTTGCGCCACCAATGACCCGTCTCAATTGCGCCTCGCCTATACTGGTTTTGTGCCTGCGGCTGCGCCTGTAATCTCTCCCAAATGTCCTTAGCCGCAATCCTTCAATTGCCCCCCTCGCGCAGCTCAACCGACGCCTTAGCTCAGATTCACTGACATTTCCCTTTTTATATAGGATACAACACTAAGGGCGAGCGTCTCGTTGCTGGCATCGTGCCCCTAACTCCCGACCAAAACTACGTACTGATGATTCAGTCCACCCGGCGGAAAGGCTGGGTTCTGCCCAAGGGCGGCTGGGAATCCGACGAGACCTGCCAGGAAGCCGCCGAGCGAGAGGCGTGGGAAGAGGCCGGCATCACTGTCCAGATCAACTACGACCTAGGCGATATCGATGAGAAGAGAGCACCCAAATCGTCAAAAGACCGGTCAAGATACCATTTCTTCGAGGGTACCGTCACTGGCGAGTATGACGACTGGCCCGAGAGCCACAAGCGCGAACGACAATGGTTCACCTTTACCCAGGCGTGGGAAGCCCTATCGTCAAGGCCAGAACTACAGGAGGCGTTACAACGGTCTACTATAAACCGGCTATAGCCTCACGAGAAATCTTCTCATGATTTGCTCTCATCTCTGGAGGCATTCGGCCGTCATCGTCGACTTTTCCCCTCTTTTGGACCCGGAGCACACCCTGAATTCTGCTATGGCGCTCGTTCGTACACACGGCGAGAAGCGGTTGAGTGGGTTTGAGGTTCCGATAAACCCCCACCCCACCACTTTCAGCATCATGAGAGGAAGTGACATGCTCATCATGAAGGGCCCTGGAACTGGGACCTCATCACGAATTCCCATTTCTCAAACTCCACTTTTCCTTTTGCTCTCTAAAAACTGGAGACGATACAAGTGCATCCATCTAAAGGCGTTTTCGGCTGGATTACGATAGAGTATTTTTTACACAAACCAAGAAATCAGGCGGGCGGTTATACCTGAGCGGCATTTTACGGTGCATTACATCAAGACAAGAGATTGATCTTGTTATGATTCTTGAAAGGGACCGGGAAAAACAACAAAAGGGCTGGCTGGGCTGATTTCTGATTTCTGACTTGTTGCTTTTTTTCATTCAATGAGGTCTGGCCCGGAACAAAAGGGAGATAGACCAATGGTGCAACAGATATCCATCCGGCTAGAAAGAAAAGCCCCAGTCACTCGCCCGCCGGGGTTCGGAATAGACCTGGTGGTTCTCTCAATCTAATGCATCAAACCAAGTCATGGATGTTTTTGATGCCTCTGAGGAGAAACCCCCAAAATACCTAATGATAGAAAAAAGATAATCGACGAATTGACATGATGAAATGACGCAAACCTGCCTACCTAGACGAGGTCACTGCTGCAACCCTCGCCGCTAGAATCTGCGGCCAAAGGCTTGTCTCTTCTGTTCCTTGACAGTTTCTGCCCCGCCAAGTGCCCCTCATTCTTGATCCGCCCCCCCATCGACTTTTCACATCTGCCCCGCATTCAGATTGGAAACCTGCAAGTGAACCCATCAAGAAGCACGACCAATTTCAGGGACACATGACTAAGCACGTGACCGGATCTTATCGATAAGCTGATCCCGCAGCAACACCTTAGGTCAACGTCAAAGCATCACCGACACGGACCAGTAACCCATCATTCGAGTCAACGAGACAGCCTTTGTCGTCATGTTCATGCCATGAGCTCGAGGAAAGCAAAATTGATGGACTTATAACCGCCGATTGAATCAAACCCCTTTTCGACCACATACAACCCACGCCTCATGATATAATGGAGAACCTCTCCATCTCCGATGCCCCTCCGCAGGGCCCTGGCGGCGTCCCGCAACCGCTGCCCCAGCTCCCACCACAAATGTTCACCACTGCCGCGCAGCTGCTGGACCTCACCGATAGTACGATCTCGTCATGACATCAGTTCGTTTCTTGTTTTGCTGGGACTCGGGCAAACGAGGGGGAGACAAGGGAGGATCGCGTGCTGACGGAAGGTGAAACTGCAGAGAAGCTCATGGTCGCTTTGCGCGATGGGAGAAAACTCATTGGAGTGTTAAGGAGTTGGGATCAATTCGGTGGGTTCTCCACAAGCGCTTCACCTTGAAGAAGATCTAAGCTCGGAGCGAGCGCTGACACGTCCATCCAGCCAACCTCGTCCTCCAATCCACGATCGAACGCATTTTCGCGCCGTCTCCCGACTCTGCGGGCGGCGACAGGCCGACGGGTCTCTACGCTGACATAGCGCACGGCATCTTCCTGGTGCGCGGCGAGAACGTGCTGCTCCTCGGCGAGATCGACCTCGACAAGGACGACGACCCGCCACCGGGCTTCGAGCTCGCCGACATCGACGTGGTCAAGAAGCTCGCCGAGGAGAAGAAGGCGGCCGAGAAGGCGAGGGACAAGGTGCGGCTCAGGAAGCTGGCCAAGCAGGGCTTTGAGGGGGAGAATCTCGGCGAGATTCTGTAAGGAGGTGGAATGGAGGGAGATAGAAGGGGGTGCCAGGATGTGCTTCTGATATAAGGCAAGGACGGCGGTTACCGGGCAGAATATTGTGAAATGCCCTTTAATCGTGAAGTGAGGACGACTCTACGCAGGCATGAGTCGGCTCGGGGGCCCAAGAGCCTCAAGATGTGTTGCTTTGAGACGGATAGCTTGCATAAATACACAAACCCACAAAAGCGATGAAACTGAAGCTTCACGTTAATGTTCTGAATCATGTATAGCAGAAATCTGGCTCCTGCATCATGAGATGGCAGTGGTGTCGAGCGATTTAGTTATTCGACACGTTAATGACTATGTGCTCAGACACAGACTAGATGTCTGAACATACCATGGTCGATTAATTAAAAAGCGGTAATGCCACAGCGAAAGGCAATGAGCGTTTTCGTCTCTAGCTCACGAACGACCTATTCAAAGGCGGGCACAAGAGTCGAATGCTTAGCTCTATTAGAATGAATAATATACAATGCTGTGAATAGTCTGACATGTGTGGAGTCTCGTAGCTCAATGTTGTACACTGCCCCCCTTGTTATAACATCTGGGAACACTCAACTCAGAACAGCTGGTTATGCAATGGAGATTTTCCCGGAAACGCCTCTTCATATGAAATCATGTCCTCCTTTTCTTGAGCCCTGATCCCTTTTGAAAACACCAGAGCGCCGCATTTTCCCTTCCATTCCCTTCGTAAATACCTACACGGACCGCCGCCTCAACTGCTCAAACATGGGTAGAGGTGTTTCACTGGGGTTCTTGCAGCCCCCGAGCAGCCAATCCGTCAAGCCGACGACCTTTGCACCGAGACCGCCGTCCCAGTCGCCGCCCGCCTGCGCCTGCTCGATAGTATGGTTCAGAATCCGCCCCTCGGCGTCAAAGTCAAAGACAAACAGCCCGGTAAAGGCCTTGTCTGGGTCCACGCCGCGGCCAAACGGCAGCGAGCGCGCAATGACGCCGCTAGTGAGGGACGACTTGGGCTGCTTGCGCTTCTCGCACCAGCGGACAACGAGCTGCTCGGGGATGGCGCCGGGACGTCGGGGCAGGAAGGTGAGGGGCTCCGAGGTCATGCGCTCGGCGAGGATCTCGATGCGGACGTTGCCGATGATGGGGACGCGGTTCCAGGCGATCGGGGAGGTCCAGAGGGCGGCGTTATAGGCAACGCGGCCGGAGACGGTGGGGAGATGCGGGTGCGTCGACGGGAATAGGTGGAGGGAGATGTTGGGTGCGACGAAGTCGTGGGGGAGAGGGTGGAGGAGGAGAGTCGGGAGTCGTTCCTGGAGCATCCGTAGAGCTGAAGAGCCAGACATTAGCATTGTGTCATGTTAAAGCTTGCGAAACTTGGGCGCAACGTACTTTTGCCCAGCTTGGCCTTGTTCGGGTCCTTTGGTTTATCATCACCAGCTCCAACCGATCGCACGCTCGTCGCATCAAAGTACGTCCTCGACAGAGCGCCACGCCTCACAGAGTTCTCGAGAAGACCAGCATCGGGAGGCGGGGGAGGAGCAGCAGGCTCCCGGACCGTGATGGGCTGGACCTGGGCCTTTACCGGGCGAGCGCTGGAGAGACGGCGGAGGGAGGCGGCAGAGCGACGGCCGGAGCGGCTGAGAGCGTGGCGGATGGCCGGAGCCATTGGGTGGTCAGCGTAGCGGGATGGAGAGCCTCATGGGTTTAGGATGAGGCGATGAATGAGGACGATGTCTGATCGTTGACTCGAAATGCTCAAGCAAGGAGTGCACGAGTGGGATATTCAAGAGTCAAAGTTGTATAATGAGGTAAGTAGACGTTGATGGCTAGCTTGGATGTTCATCTGGTCCAGTCCTCTTTTGGAACTTTTTACAAGGCAAATGGGTAAAGCCGGGTTGGCTGAGCCGGTCGACAGGTACCTCTCCACAGCGATTTGCAGCAAGCGGTACATGTTGAAGCTCAGCAGCTGCTGGTTGGTCCATGATGAAAGCTCCACCGCCACAAGGCACAGCTGACAGCGGATGTGGCGGGGCATGCGTCCGCTGTGACGGGAACGCAAACCGTTTTCTTTTTTTCCCAGGGGAGAGGGAGAATGTCTTCGTTTCAAGGGAATGGGATGAAACGGATCCACCGATGGGTAAGGGGGTGTTTGTGTTTTGTTATCTGTCTGCACGAGATGTGATGCAGTCTTTGATCAGCCAGAGAAGGAAAGGTTAGGTTAATTACGTGATGTCCTAGTGATATCGTGACCTGCAAGTCACGTTGGGTTACTGAATGACTGATGAAAGAGTCTGGAGACTTTTGTAGGTAACGCATGATGATAGTGTGCAACAATGCTTACTGTGTTCTGTTTTGTTCTGAGAGTAATGAAACATGTACTAACAGATATTCACTGTTGGTTATAGATGTCGACTCTGCTGGCATCGCTACAAACACACAAGAATTATACCGTCTTCCTCCCTTTGCCAGGCCTTATCTAAAACTAACACTCACCTATCTTACTTTAACTCAATGTACCTACTGACTGCTAAATTCATTCCCCCATTTGCACAGCCTCCTCATTAAACTCTCCAGCCAAACCTGGAAGTGTCCAAGAATCCTTTGTCCTGCGTCTCACGTGACCTGTCAGCTGCCCCATTCCACCGCCGAACCGCTCTGTTCTCCCTCTCTGCTGGTGCCGCGCTGGCGTTGCCTGGCATTACGTTTGTCTTCCCTGACGTACTTGAGCCTCTGCATCTTCTGCGGACATCTAAACTTGATCTTGTCCCCATCATCTTCCACGAGAAAACCTTCTTCCCATCTCAACCTTTTACTCCTCTTCTCGCCACATATCCTCGTCTTCCTCGTCGTCTCATCTACGATTCTCGTCGAGCCGCGTCGTTCAGAGCATCCGCCATCATGAACCCCGAGTAGTACGCCACTCTCCGCCTCCTTTGCGATAACCTCCTGACGGGACCGAATTCTCATACTGACTGTCCCCTCTAGAGTCTCCTCTATTCCATCGCCGATGCGCCTGCCTCGTTCCGATTTTGCTCCACCTTCTAGATGCGATCCGAAATGATGGTTTTCTGACATGTTCCGTCCCCAGATACGACTATCTCTTCAAGCTCCTCCTCATCGGAGACTCCGGTGTTGGAAAGTCTTGTCTGCTCCTGCGATTCGCAGATGATACCTACACCGAGTCCTACATCTCTACCATCGGTGTTGATTTTGTGCGTTATCCTCGAAAGACCCCTCCTAGCCTAGGACATCGCCTAACCCCTGTCTCAGAAAATCCGAACAATAGAGCTCGATGGCAAGACGGTCAAGTTGCAGATTGTACGTGGCATCTTTCGCGCGCACCCAAACAAAACCTTGATCATGACTAACTTGCGCTCAAGTGGGATACTGCCGGCCAAGAGCGATTCCGAACTATCACCTCTTCCTACTACCGTGGCGCCCACGGCATCTGCGTCGTCTACGATGTCACCGACATGGACTCGTTCAACAACGTCAAGCAATGGCTCCAGGAGATTGACCGATACGCCACCGAGGGTGTTAACAAGCTGCTGGTAGGCAACAAGAGCGACATGGCGGACAAGAAGGTTGTCGAGTACAGCGTGGCCAAGGTAAGTTTTGTCCTGTTCTTACACCTGCATCCAGCCTGGCCGGTCGCGGTCACATGCACTTTTGCGCCTGAGCACTGAAGTGCCCCTGTCACCAACAACCTCCCTCCCAAATCCCTCGGCTGCGACAATCATCGACTCCGAACCCGGACGACTGACGAGATGCACAGGAATTCGCCGACAGCTTGGGCATCCCCTTCCTCGAGACTTCGGCAAAGAACGCAAGCAACGTCGAGCAGGCTTTCCTGACCATGGCCCGCCAGATCAAGGAGCGCATGGGCACCACGACGGCGAACAACACCAAGCCCAGCGTGCAAGTCGGCCAGGGCCAGGGCGTCGGCTCCTCCAACAACAACGGCTGCTGCTAAATGTGTACTGAGGCTCTCTTGTTTTTTGTTTTCCCGAGGCGAAGCAGGATGACGGAGTACGGCCGGGAACAAAGGGCAATGTGCTAGGGACATGATCGGACCGGTTCACTCACGATGGCTGCTTTTCCCCATTTGCTCTCTCTCTTTCCCCAATTTCTGCGCATAGACCAAATTATGATTACTTGGATCTCGCTCTTCATCCCTCCCCCAACATCCCCCCTCTCAAGCCACCCCTTGGCACTGGAACAACGATTATCATGTTGTTTGTTTGCCTCTCCTCGTGGTCGTCCCAGGATCCCCGTTAATGACTGATGGTACGGAGGGGGATAAGGATGGAATGGGAGAGGACCAACGAACTTGGTACGAGAGTTTAGAAGGGGGGAAACGATGGGCAGGTTTTCTTTTTCCCAACGGCGGATGACCGGGGGAGGGTTTTGCGCGTGCGCATGTTGTATTTTCTCTCTTGTCACTCCATGCTGTTGTCTTTTCTCTCCATCTTGCAGGAATCCGAACACTAGGAGAAATCATTCGTCGGGCTTTCTGCACCGTGTTCTCTTCACGCCCTTCACCCCCGTCTAGTCGCCTGGTCTATCCCCATCTCGTCGCTGTGCAAGGCGTGGAGGGGATGGAAGCTGCGTTTGAACGTCCCCTGTTGCTTGGTTCTGAACGGTTGTCTTTGCTTCGTCTGGATGCTAAATTTTATTGATATTTGCTGTTTTTTTTTGGGTCTGTTACAGTATACGAGGATGGAGTATTCTTAATAAAGGCGGAATATTCTCTTCTTCTAGAATCCGATCAACTGTGCCAAGTGCCGTATAGTACACAGGCAGACCGCGAGTGAGACCCTTTTCGTGCACATAACGCCGATAGCGGGTAGAGATTCCCGCGTCTGCCTCCAGCATCTCATGTCTTGATACAAGGATGCCTCATCAGTTTGGTGTGGTCACTTTCGTATCCGGTTTTATGACTTTATTCTGATGATAAGTGCCTTGCCTTCACCAGCAACCAGTAGATTGAGTCAATTCGAAAGACCATTATTTACTTAGAGCATTACTTTATTTCATTAAAGATCGATACTTTTATCCTCCCGCAACTCTTCCCAGGGTATTATAGAAGGATTCTCCAACCCAATAAATCACATCAGAAAGGAAATGCCACGACAGGGCAGTCTCGTTACATCATAACGGCCATATAGGCCACATACAGCCAAACAATCGACGCGCTCAGGCCAGACCAAGGAACTTAAGCGCCTTGCGGTTGTTGCCCTTACGCATCTCGGGCTTCTTCTCCAGAATCGGCATGATCCGTCGATCTTCTTGATCCCAGTCGCTATCATCAAGATACATGGTAAGGATCGACTGCGCATCGGCTGCCGACGGCTTCCGCCTAGACTTTGCTCTGCTGAGTTTGCTCTTCACAGACTTGACCGTCTTGACCGTCTCTGCGATGGAAGGAGCCCGACTGGAAATTGCAGATGAGCCTGGAGGCCCCGCGCCAAACTTGGTTGCGAGAGCAGGCGACATGGGTGGGCTTTGAGGCCCTGACGATACGCGAGGAAAAGGAGAAAAAGTTCCCTGCAAAGACGGTGGCTTCGACTTTTTGGGAGATGCCTTCTTCGGAGGCTCCTCGGGTGTGTAAAATGACGAGATTCCAGACAGAATCTTCAAAATGGTGGAAATGAATGTTGCGATTTCGGAATCGCTTGCGGTGGATGTCAAAAGAAAATTGGCCTTGGAAACTGTCACATCATAACAGAGCCCAGAATTTGGCGATAGAGACGTCCCAAAACGATCCACGGATCCTTGCTCCTGGCCATTCATGGTTGTTGTCCCTCGCAGGTGAGTGAAAGAAGGGATGTCTTTACTGCTGGCGTCGACGATTTGTGCCACCTTCATCATGTCCACACCGACAAGCTTTTGGAGAGCCAGCATGGTGGGGAGATGTTCGGGGGGAAACTCGAGAAGAAGATACCTGACTTCTGTATGTAAGGCGAGGTACGTCTCCAAGTGTGGAATAATCAAGGTGGCCAGAAGATAAGAATTGGTGAAGGGGTTATCGTGTGTCTGGTTGGTCAGGGGTTGAGCTGTGTATGCTTGCATGGCATTGGCAAGGAGGTATCTATCAAATATGAGCCTTGTGAAATCTCAGCACCAGAAAGATCTTGACATACCTAAAGTCCAGCCTTCCGCTGCGGCTCATGCCGCTCGGCTTGCTGCCCAATTTTTCAAGCTGTCCAGTGATAGTAGATGCGTAGGCCTTGTTCACCCCACGCTGAGCTCCAATGGCCAGGATCTGGTCCACACGGCGATTGTTCTCACGAGAGCTATCTGGTTCTGCCTCTCTAAATATCGGTCTCCACAGTCCCTCAAGCTCAGGAAGTAGCGGGAACTGGAACTGGCGGTAGCCCTGGGTCTCGGGTGGGAAGTGGTCTTTGAGAATAGAGCGGAGAGAATTCTGCACAGTGACAGCCGTTTGTTGACTGCTGATTTTAAAGCCATGGATCTTATCATCTGCTTCTGAGATCAAAGGAGGAGGTGTCTGTGCAGGTGTGGGTGGTCGTTCGACTTGGACTTTTGGCACCCTCTGTAGCGGCTTTGTCTGAGGCCATGTTTCCTGCACATAGGCAAACGGATCGTATTCGTCTGTGTAGCTGCTTCGAGCGACAACAGCTGGCTCTTGGTAGCCATCGTGCATACAATCCAGTTCTTTGATCGAGTGGGACTTTGGCGTTCCTGGAACCGAGGCGCTGGCCTCGTCGGATTCGGAAACGGTTGACGAGTGGGAGACAACGGGGTAGTTGCCAGCCTTGAACCCGGCCACTACCAGGTCGAAAAGAGGGTCTGCCACCTCATCCTTGAAATGCACGACAAAATCTTCTAGAAAGGGAAGTACTGGTTTGAAAGGTTCTTCTGGCTCCGGTGCCTCCTCAGCATCTGTGCCCCTGTCGACATACGACGCCCTAGCAGGCTTGCGCTTCTTCTCGAGTGGGACCGGAGAAACCCTGACGACCGGACGATTAGACCTTACAACGATAGTTCGAGGTCCTTCGATGTAACTCAGCCTGCTTGGCCGCGCATCCTTGGTACTTGTGATGACCATGCATGAGTGTCGGCGAGCGTTAGAGGATGTCTCTTGCTCCAGGTCCCTCTCAGATTCTCGTGCAAGCTCCGCAGAGTCTGGGGGAACACAGAGGTCCCGGTACTTTGGGGTAGCAGGGTAGATTCGATCCAAAGACTTGACTCGTGAGAGTGTAGCTTTGCGACCCGAGAGTCTCATGTCCAGCAATGAAGCCTCTCCGTACACGACATTATCTGTGGAACGGATGCTGAACACGTCGGATCTTGGAGTAAAAACCTCTGGGCCGAAGGGTGATGGGATTCCCAGAGGCCCGTAAGACTCCCCAATACAGCTAGGAGACCGGGGGAAGGAGGTTCTAGGGGAAAGAGGTTGCAAGTTGGCAAATCCGGGGTATACGGTATCTGCGGGCTTGTCATAATGTGTAACGGCAAACATGGAAGCTCGTGGAGAGTAGAGCACATCTTCAGCCTCATCAACCACACTCTCAAGTTCATCCGGATGCTGGGCACCGAACACGAAGAAGGGAGCTGCATCGCCGAAGTTATCAGCGTATCCGTAGAGCGGTAGGCTGTTGCTTCGTGGCCGTGTCGCAATTGTGAGATCGAGCTCGTTTGTGGGCTGAAGACTGGCTGTCTGGCGGTCCAAGGCATCGGCGGCTCGCATCGCCCTTGTTATGGGGTCCTCGAGTTCCTCGTCGTATCCCTGCTCGCCATAATATTCGAATGTGTTGCGTCTGTTCCAGTCTCTGGCTGGGTCGTCTAACCCAACGACACCTTCCTTAACGAGGTGGTGAAAGATAGCCTCAGCGCGGCTGTAATCACCATCGGTTTCTTGTTTCATGATGGCCTGGATGCAAAGCGCTTGAGCACCTAGAGTACCACCGTTCATGAAGACAAGGCGCTTGCTGTTGGATGTGGACCCCTGTAGGAAGGCTTGGGCGTCTTTATGGCGAGCAGCCACAGCATCATGCACCCTCTTGACATGAATACGAGCATCGAAACCGTCTTCCATGCCTTGGTTCGAAATGTAACTCTGAATGTTTGGGAGAATGAGAATCTGCGGTGAGGTCGGAAGTAGTCGGAGTTGTGTCGATACAGTCTCGGCGTGACCTTCAAAGGCAACAACGCTCCCGAGGAGTTGTTTCTCGTTGGCCATGGTAGATAACGCGCCACTGTTCCTGGCGATCTGGATCTGGTGTTCAAATTGAATCAAAGGAGAGGCAAGTGGCGGAAGTCAAGTAAGGGACTGCGTCGGGAGGAATGCTTGATATGATACAAAGTCCACAAGGGAGGAAGAGAGGGAGCGCGACCAAGAAATTTCAGGCATGAAGCATTCTCAGTATGTGTAAAGGATGCTGAATAAACGGTTAGAGCTGCAGGGATTGGAATGAATAAAGTGATAGTCTCACAAGCTGGTAATCTAGGAGATGAAGAGGGAGAATGCGTACCTTGAAGATGGACTGGAAACGAAGATGAAGTAAAGAAGGAAAGAAGGAAATCTTAGGTAGAAGCCTTGAAGCCTTAAAAAAGGTAACTGAGTGGCAGGTGTTGGCTGGTCAGACCAAATAAGAGGAAAAGAGAAAGGGAGGTGCGATTGATAGGTAGATGTAATAGAAAACAGCAAAAACCACCAGTGCTTCCTCCCACTGACGGCATTTCCTCCGTTCTCCTCTCTCCTCTTACATCCCAACATTCTGGGCCCTCAGCACTGGATCCATTGTCAAACCCTGCAACAAACGGACTACTGCAGCAAGAAGCAAGCCACTCTGCGGGTTGTTCACAGATTTGCTGCGTCCCCACGGCCTTGACGAACGGAGGCATTGGCTACGAAGCTTCAATAGCCAACCAGTCAGCATGCAATCCAAGCTCCAACATCCTGGCCGGCTGGCTGGGGTTATCTGGGCTAGCTGGGCTGGCTTACTGGGTCGTGCACTGGAGCTGGATATCGGGCACCGGCAGTAGGCTGTGGAAACTGCGAGCGCCTCGCAGCAAGCAAGCGAGCAATGAGAGCCCCCCAAAGACCCCGATTTGTTTGTCCACAAAGATTGAGAGCATCCATGATGCAAGCCACGGCTTGGTTCCACAATGCAGGGGTTTGTGGTCAGGAGATGCATCCGCGGTCCAGGATTCAGGACGGGGTCGAGCTGGGGCAGTTTGGGGCAGTTTGGGGCGGACGGGCAAGACTGAGGAGGCTACGGATACTTTTCTCCACGATGCTAGCTCCTGGTACCAGGTATGCACGATTGCATTGTTGTCACCAATTCGAAAATGAACGATGGCGGTGCTGATTCTACATAGACTGCATACATGCTGCTGTATGTACTCATTCCTTCGGCAAACACTTATTCCTCAACACCAAAAACCCCGCCATCGGCCTTTTCGATCACAATCCAGATGAGTATCATGGGGGTCGAAACATGAAACTTGATCATCATACTAAGCATCAAAGTAGAAACAAGGAAACCACAAACGGCGTCGTCGCACGTTGGAGGAGACTCGCTGCTGGTACTCGAGGCTGCACCGTGCGGCATTCAACCGCCCATGTATGGGTCGCCTTATCCGCATCTGGACCATGTCGAGAGAACGACCGAACTCTCCCGTCAGTTACAAACGCCCGATGGTATTCGAGGCATATTGGTTGTTCTCGAATGCGGCTACACAAGATCGACTCTGTACTACGACGTGGTAGTAGGGGCAGGAAATTGCCGGTATGAGGCCCCTGCTCGCTGCTTCGACTGATGCACCGTAATTGGGATGCGAGGCGATGTTTGCCCTTCTTCAAATCAACCTCAGGGGCTTCGATCCAAACAATCGAGCTAAACGGGGGAAAAAGGAAACACATGACAGGCCCTGAGTGACATCTCATATCCCTGTCGATACGCCAAGTGCCATCGACTCCGCGGGATCACAGGCGTGGGAAATATGTAGGGTATCGCGGCAGCGGGATTGACTTTATTAAAGCTAATCATTATTGACTCTCGACGTCACTACTCCGTACTGGGCTTCGATTTCGGGTTGCTACCTTCTACCTAGATTCTCATCTCGGCCCCAAATCCTAAACAGTCAAGCTGCCGACATAGTGCTTTACCGGGTGTTGTAGCCCCGGGCTCTAATGCCGATCAATATTCAAACGGGGCCGACTCAGCTTCGGACTCGGAGAGTTGGCCGGAATCGGCGCCAGTGGTCCTCGAAGTCGAAGCCATAGCCAGCTGTTGAAGAGTTTGCTACCAAGCCCTTTAGGCCTCGTGGCCGTTGCTTAATCGGTCTCGAAATGTCTTGCGTGCGACATTGGCTGTGTTTCACACGGGAAGCTATTCCAATATCTCGACGCCTCGCTCGGCGCGGCTGTTGATGTCTCCACTCGTCCGTGTTTGCTAGTGTCTCCAGATCCCAGGTCCGAAAAGAAACAACAAGCCAGGCTGGGCCCAGGAACCAGGATCATGTTGAATCTTGGCAGAATTGCTCAAACATATTACCAATCCCACTGCTTTCCGGCAGCAACGGGGGCTGGACAGGCTTGGGATGTCTTGCAAAGGTCTAGAGGAAGCATTCGCAAGTTGAAAGAATGTTCTTCAGCAGACTGCGAGACACGGCTTACTGCGTCTGGTCTATTGTATAAGCCAACCGCGAACTGCTGCAGCATCATTAGTGCGAACCACACCGCAATCGCATACGAAAGTCCTCCTCTGCCGAGCAACGCTGAGGTTCTTGTCGATCCGTGGGAATCACACTGGTATTGGAGCGACCCTCCTCCGACTGATACTCAGACCCATGCACACTCTGCGCATCAATGTTACGCGTCGATGCAGCTTCCCTAGAAGCCATTTCTTCACGCACTTGGTACGCAGGTACGAGTGTTTGCCAGATGAGTTTGCCTGCAGGAACAAGGGCAGGCGGCTGCGGACATTGAGCCCACACTTTGGCTGGAACCTGTGAGTTGATCCATGGCGTACACAGGACAAGGAACAGGCCTTGAGATGGGTTTAATCCAGACCCGATAGCTCGGGTGCGCAGTTGCATCTGGCAGAAATCTACATTCGATAGGCGAGCTGAAATGACAACGTACAGTAGCATTGAGGCAACAAAGGAAAACGAATGCTACGTCAAACAAACCTTGTTCATGGATGGCAAGGACAACAACTTCCGTTTTCAAGCTGGTCGACGATCCTTCAAATAGGCAATCGTTTGCTCCGATACGAGATGCGGTGGGTGTGGTTTTATTGTTGTGCAACGCGAAGCAGCACTGATGTTTGAATTGAGTCCAAACCGACAATTTCTCGGCTGCTTGCATTGCTCACACAACTCAGCCGTCAGGATGCGGCGATACTGAGACCCAGCATTGTATCATCCTTGGTAGTACAAGGTCTACGGTAGGGGCCAGCTCCATCAAGAGCAATCTCACGAGAAAAGCAATCTTACCATCGGACCCGTTCGCGCTATCAACAGATCTTGACAGACCTCAAATCTCAGGACGAGACAGGGGCAAAAAAGCAAGTTGGCAAGCTCGAGCAAAAGCAAAAACCCGGTGAGCCAGCCGTCTCTCATTACTCCGCACTGAAATGGGCAGCCAACACGGCCTGTTGTCGATCATCGACTCTATCACTTGTGATAACCCCCACGGTCCAATCATGCCCTTGTTCCAATCGCTCGCCCAGGGCTGAGCATCTGGGGACAGTGTTGTTTCTTTTTCTTGTTGTCGACTGGACGCTTAGGATTAGCTTCTGAGGGATCGCGGACGGACGCGGAACGGCATTGTCAAATCACTTTCACGGGGCGACAGCATCACCAAGCGAAGATCGACAATGAGGCATCCTCACGACTGGGCGTTGAGAGCGCGAGGATGACACACGACCGCAAGGAGATCTGGGCAGCTGGGCTAGCTGGGATGGATACAGCGTGGCAAACACGGCGTGTTGATTCAGGTCGATCTTTGGCGCATCTCCCGTCTCTCTGGGACAGTGTGCGTTTATAGGGGAGCCGAGACATGTTTCATGGCTGTTGTGCTCCCGTAGCGTAACATAAGGCGTATTGGTGATACCACGCAAGGAGACAATCTTGTCGCCACTGGGTCGTGCACGCAAGTTTGAGCTGAACTCGTGTGATACGCAAACTAGGGTTCTCATGTATGGTCACGACTTTCAAACATGTCTCTCAGGACTCAAGAACACAACACGGTACAGTAGTAGGACGGGGAAGCTCTTGGGTTGGCCTTGACCTTTACCGAGGGCCCTTTGGCTGATTCAACCGCTTGAAGCGGATTCTAGTCATCCATGAGCTCAGCCAGCTCAGCTTCTTCCTCGGCGGTCAACATGCTGTCGTCTTTCTTCTCCTCCTCCTTTTTAGGCTCGGCCGCCTTCTGGATCTTGATAACAACTTGGTCAAGCTCGGACTTGGCGAGCGGCCATGTGCGGATAGTGCCATCTATACCGACACTGCAGACTTTACGTGGAGTTCCCTCCGAGTCCCGCAGCATAACCAAGTCGGTGATCTCCTCATAGTGGCCCACGAGTGTGCAGTATAACTTGCCAGATGAGCGATCCCAGACCTTGACGTCCTCATCGCGACCGGCTGTGATGACCCATTGGTCTGTCACAAGTACGGCACGCACATAATCTCCGTGGGCAAAAGAGTCGTCAGCGACAAAGTTCCTGGAACGAGCCAAGCACTTGGCGGTTCCATCAGCGCTCGCGGTCCACAAGTCTGCGTCCTCGCTCGCGTCGTCAAATACTAGTCGGTAGACGCTGGTCTCGTGTTCTTGAATGGTAAGTCTCTCGGCATCAGGACGATCGGTGAAGGACTCGGGCAGCTGCTCATAGTCATCCAATGTGATCTTCCACCGCCTAATGTTGGGGTCACTGCTTCCGCTAGCAAAGACGGCAGCGTCGGTGGTGCTCAGAACAGGGTCGACGGCGAGGTGCTGAACGGCAAGCATGGTGGTAGTAGGATCTTGCAGGGTGTGTAGTCGACGGCCTGTGTCGACGTCCCAAACGAAGATCTTCTTTTCAGCACCGCCACTGATGAGAAGATGCTTGCCTGACACAGTGACGGAGACAACAGTCTTGACGAAGTCGGTATGGCCGCTGAACTTGCGACCCGGCTTTGCGGTCTCGACGTCCCAAGACCAGATGTCCTTGTCCCATGAGCCTGCGAACACAGTCTTGTTGTCCTGACCTCCTACAGCAAGGCAAGTGACTGGGGCCCTAGGGCC
>JAJODA010000296.1:0-42451 GCA_021730345.1 Fusarium cicatricum | reverse complement strand
TAATAAAAAGCTTATTCTATATTAACTTTAAATATAATAAGAAGGAGTTCTTTCAGCCGATTTCGACTCTCTCTATCAGCTTTGCCACATCCAATGCTTAGACTGCCCAGGGGTCACTAATAGTTTTTAGTTCTAAGTCATTAAAAGCCCTGATCTTTTAGCGAGCGACTCTTTATTAGTCCCCTATTGTGTCATGCTGCCCACAATAGGCTTCTTACATCATTAGTTAGCACCATTGTGGTGATGTTGATATTGGCGAAAGGGTTTCTAGATTTCTTTGACTACTCTCTGGTATATAGGATCGTCTTATCCGAAAGCGGCAGGCTATCGCGACCAGCATAGATTGAAACACCAAGAACATGTTGACTACGTCTCTCTTGTAGCTCTGCCCTCCCCTGGCGTCAGCCTGCACTCCGTAGCCGCCACAGATATATCGAAACTCTAAGAGGCAGACCTGTTGGTCAAAACGTGTAGATAACAACAGCAGGACCAAGAATCTACTGACGATATACCCCCATTGATGGCTTAACGTCGGCAAAGTCGAACGCAGTAGAGATCACATGTGGATTAGCTGCGTCGTCCATAAGGAAACGAGTGTTGCGTTAGGAAGCAATAACATAGTGGATACATTTCTGATCAGCCGTTGTTAGCGGATTGATGGATGTGATGGACCTTGTAGCCTACCCTCAGTCTTTATCCCGAGTTACAACCACTAGCAAGAATGAGATGGTTCCAAACATGAGAGGGGTAAAAAGGGAACTCGTATTACTGTGAGATCCTGAAATTACAATTCTCACCGCTTGTTGAGCAGCTTTTCGTCCTGCCTGGTGTATTGCGCCGCCTTAAATATCTTCTGGACGCCCGATAACTCGCGAGCTTGCCCTTCAACCATAATGCCGAGTTAGTCAGGGCTTATGAGCAGTGTCTCAACAGGGCCGACTACTACGAGCCAACAGGTCGAAGCAGGTGGTAATTCCGTGAAGGCCAACGCGATATGGCAACAAAAGGGCAAAGTTCAAGGGGTCGATCAAGTTATTGGTCTTCAGCCGAGATGGTGAACAGGCAAACCCATTTCTTGCCACGTTCTGCAGCTCTGCACGCTGCTGTCGATCCGTTCGCGTTTCTTTCTCTGACGCTCACCTATTTTTCGCTGGCTGAAGACGATGAGAGACCAATAACAGTCAGCAAGACATATTACATAACTGCCTGCGCATACTCTCTTCAAGATTCTACGTGCTACTGTGATTACCACCATCTTGAAACTTTCAAACTCGGCCTCAATTGGGACTACGCATCAGCAGCACGTACTGGAGTGCACCAATCTCTTCTAATGAGTGCCAGTTTCGTTTCTCGGGGTGAGCCCATTTTTCAGAGTAATACCTGCTCGCTGCGATCAAAGTATACAAATACCGATCAAAGGCGTTGTCAAGGCCACACAGCGAGGCAGGTTCCAGGTCCCCTCCCACGCTCCACCCAGAATCACTGAACCTATTAAGAGTATGCGATATAGCAAGCGGATACATGGATAATACGGTTCTTCTCTATCGATATTTCATACATCTGTCAAGGCTACTACGAGGTTACAAGACGTGACCAAGCATTAGGTCGTGCACACTTCAACCCTACAGCTTGTGGCACCAAGTGGTAACCTCGCGGCAGTCACTGGCCCAGATAGTTCCACCGTCAGGTTGAGCAATTCAATGGGAATGAATTAAGGGAGATAGGATGTCAAGGTAGGCACCAGTTGTACATTACCAGGATTCAATGCAGAAAATTGAGTTGTCATACTGTTTGGCTATAACGACAGAACCAGAGCAGGACTCATGCAACCCAGCAATATCCGGCTTCACTTCCTTACTGTTCAAGTGCAATTCTCAATCTCCTTCTTCCGTTCAATTGTGGTCAAGCAATTAGAGCTCATTGTGATCTATGGCATTAGTGAGTAACCCTGTTATGTAAGGATCCCAGGACAACTTACTGCCGTATTTGTGTCCACAGGCGCAAGCGACACTCGAGTCCGTACCACCATTAGTATTTCCAAAGGAATTGCAGTTGCACGACTTGCAGCAGCCCAGGCCAAAATTAACCAGCGAGTGCGATGGCCATACTGGTAAAACTTGGGAAGATGATTTAAAATCTTGAAAATTTCAGGTCGAGGTCTGATTCAAGGTGTAGTTGAGAGACTTGAGTCAGCGTTTGAGTTGTCTGAGTTAGGATGGTGACGTGATTAAATAGCCGCCAGGGCCTCGTAACAAATATCACGAGCTGTCACGTCAGTTCACACCATCATTATGCAGGCTACCGTTAACAACACACACAAATAAGTGAAGTGGTGATTATTCCGCGAATGAATAATGTTTAAAACAATCACATGAAGCTCTGTGATCACAGTTGGTGGGTAGGTATAAATCAGGCTCGGCTCTCAGCTCCATGTGATAACCTCCAAGAGACCAGGCTCGGCTATCGGCAAAACCTGTCATTTGCGTTTGGGTGCGCAAAACAGGCTCAAATGAGTCTAACACATCATTGTGGAGTCAGTGATGCAGTAGTTCAGGCTGGATCATGTCTATTTCAGGCAGGTCAATATGATATCAAAACCAGGCTCGGCAGTTCTGCTCGACGAGGTGCCCGGCTTGAAAGCCTAACGGTAAGAAAAAAGAAATGAAGGTAGGTCTATCGAGGCGCTAAAAGTGCTCGGTAGGTCACTAAAGATGACGTCTCAGTTTCTTTAGTGTGTGGTCCGGTCAACGTGGAGTAATACGTCATCTACCAAGGTCCGCGCTCGTGATGGCTGCAGAGGGATTTGTCCCATGGCGGAGATGGACTGATCAGACTGTTCAATAATAATACCATCTTGAAATGAACACACTGTACGTTATAAGAGCCTTTTTGGGGAGAGAATTCAAGCTTTACGGACAAGGTATTATACCAGGGATCAACTCATTACATATGAGCATGCGACCCGGACGTGGAGCTCCGCGCTGGGCGCGTACCGTGACCATGACCCTGACATGCAGGTGACAGCCCTAGAAGAAAGCCCAGAGCTTGGTATGACATAGATGACTCCTTACAAGCTCGCAGACGGGCAATTTATCTCTGTACCTGGCCCCAGGGCGCTTACCTCAGGTGTCAAGATTAAAGGGCGGGCCACTATCAGTCGCTTTGTTGCGAATTGCCACTGTATACATCCCTTTGCACGCCCGGAAGCAATGTGGACATTACAATAGGGCCTGCTGTCTGGAGGAGCCGAAGCATCTCTCTGAGTTTGCTATGAATCTTACTCTGTAGTCTGACCCAGCCAATGACCACACTCTTACATACCATCCAGACCTTACTCGGATCATGAGACGCTATACCCATCATGTCCGAATCCATACAGCGAACACCGCGAATATAGAGCAATACCATAGTCTAGAGGATGCTCGAGGTGTGCGAATGTGTTTCGCTTGCTCCGCGGTCGTGCTTGATCAGGTGGAAGAGTTAGGGATTAACTTGCTCCTATATGTCTACGCAAGACCCAAAGCCCAAGGACAGAGGTTAAATAATCTGTACTGGCACATACTGCCCCCTCATAGACAACATGATAGGTGTGGGCAGTACTACACAGCGCTTGTCATATGATTCTTGGTATCTAGACCTTCCTTCGGTGGTTGTGAGGTACACCGCGTAACCCTATCCCAAGGGTATGAGACACCAGGGGTTCAATAATGTTGAGGCGTTCAGAAAGGTGCAAGGGCGAGGGGTTATTGCGTGGCACTAGTTCCAAGCGTGATGTTTGTTTCCACGCTCTATCTCGCTATAGCTAGCAGGGGTTGCTTCAAGTGCATAATACGCTGAGAGAAATCTGCACTTTGCTCACGGAGATTATACAGGGTCATTGCGACATCCAGGCAAGTGAGAGCGTAGTAAGTAGAGTGACTCCCGTATACAGGTATAAAACACCTGTGCGCGGTGAACTATAGGATGTTGACCGCCAGCTCTAGGCAGAGAGTGGTAGACCGCCAGTGCGGCATAGTAGCGACAAGAGCAATTGAACTCGCATGAAAGACCACTATGGCAAACCCCGGGGATGAAGTACTGGGCGACTCTCCGACCCGACGCCATAGCAGTCAAATAAAAGATCAATTCAACCACATAATCTGCTCGTTATGCATAGCGGCGAGGTACATTAAACAGAGATTCGTCCATCCTAGTGAAAAGGTACCTAATCAGTCCAAGCACCTTGTGGGGACTCTCACATATAGTACTAAGAGCCTAGGACTCACGATTTGAACGATACTATATTGAGTTCAATACCTATTACCATCTGGGACTTATTGGCTCAAATGTGTTTACATCCAGCAGCAAAGTTACACAGGGTTATCAATATAACGTCCCACGCAGTCTAGACAACATGTGGCTTTGGTATATTTAAGTACCGCTACCAGGTGAGGACCTCTGACGAAGTCTTTATCACTATGTACCCATATGACATTTGTCTGGCCATAGCCACAATCTCCGCGCAGTCACGCCCGCTTGCAACAATACTATAGCTGTACCCTTTGTCTTCCTGCCGAACGAGCGCGTGCCTTTCATAAGCCTTCCTTCCGGACTAAAGTAGAAAGCCAAGTGAGACTTGGAACGATGGTGTGTAGCCGTTATAGAGACTGTGAGAACAGTGAGTGGTCTCTTGATCCGCAGCCATTTGGAAATATCAACAGACCAGGGTTCTAGATTCTAAAAAGCGGTGTCACTCGCTTTGAAGAAGCTCAGGCATGGCCATAGCCACGGAGTCGTCAAAACCTTTGCCTCCTGCTGTCCCCATGAAAACATATAAGTGTACCCTTAAAGGAGTGCTTGCTCCGGGGATAGGTCTCCTCGTGCTAGGTAGAGGGGACTGGTGCTTTTCTCTGAGGTCAGGACCAACGTGTAGTCGCATAGGAGGTGCCCTCGATAAGTTCACTCTCGGTACCCTTGATATACTATGAACATTTCCATGAACCTCTGGCCAAGCAGCCTAATTTTAGAGATGTGCTAGAAATCGCGCGTTCTAAAACTGTGAGCGGGGCTATGTTTATCGTGTCTGTGGCTGTGTGTATGTCTGCGAGCTAATGTCGTCTTCTACCATGGTCATGCCCGCGAACATGAGTACTCTCCCATCCCCATACGAACACGAAGATATATGTATTATAACTACTTGGGCAAAATATATGTATTTCTGCTTATGCCAGATACGCATTGTTCTCTCGGAGACAAGGTACTCCCACGACAAGAAAGAACACAGTTTTCTTCCAAGTTACAAGCATCATGACCCAATGCCTACACTTTTCCTATTCTTAAGCTCCTTCCATGCTCTGCAATGGTCCATGAAAACCCTCGCGTCGTTTGTTAGACCGCTGGGTCCATTTGATTTGCTCCGTGGCTAAGATCTTGCCTGGCTAGCTGAGCTCTAGGCTTCGGAAGATTCTGTATGGTTCCGCCCACTGCAGGCGTACTAAGTGCATATGCTCTGAAGAAATGATCAATAGAATTTTTGACCAACACGTGATCAATATGTAATGTAATGCTCTCTAAGGTTAAATATGCATATCTTGCTCGTTTTTGCTTTCTCCATGGCATTCGCTATCCCTCGCTTAGCTTTCACTTTGCCTGTCAGACACTGTGCCTCAACTTAGTCAAGTTAACGCATATGAACGACTTAAGTACTCGGGCTGCCTTCTGCTAGCAGTTAGCCGTGGCTGGTTGAACGCCAGTTTCGAATGTGTTGACTTTATAGCCGAGCATAATAATGATGTGGAGGAGGCCCTGATCGATGACGAGTAAAACAAACGTTGACTATCGTTAAATAGCAGCCAAGCTGTAAAGCAAGACCAAGTAGAGACGTGGCGAGACAGCTTTTCAGGCTTGGTTCCGTAAGGAACGTAGGGCCACACGCCCCAGAAGTTCACCTAAATTTCAGGGAAGATAGACTAGCTGGCCTCAACCTTGAACGAGGAGCCTAATATACCAATGTGCGATGTCTTGAGCACACGAGCTTGACCCACGAACTGGACCGCAATATTTCCTCGTCAAAAAAGGGCCAAGGGCCAGGGTCCTCAAGAGAACAAGGTTTGCCAGAGCAGATCTAAGTAGTGACACAACGGCAAGCAGTACCCTTGGATCAGTTAGTCAGTATAATCCCCGGAAACATCATGGGTTGACTGGGTCCTGGGTTAGAAGTATAAGCGAGCAGCATAAAGATACGGGAGGAACTGGAACAATCCAATCAAAAAGCTTCTTTATCATCAGAGTAGTTCAGACGAACGGAAGATAAAAAGGGTCCCCTTCAAAAGTAGCATCTTCCCGCAAATGAAGATTAATGAGATAGCCAGAAAGGGCGAAGTTAAGCCACGCCATTGCGACGAAAGGCTTAAAACACAGAGAAACTGTAGTGAAGTTTATCATTGCCATCGTTGCTCAAGTCCAGGGGGGGTATTTGACACTTAGCGGTGAGTGTAAGTGGTGACAGTTGGGGTGTATTCCTACTTTGACAAGCAAAGGGGCCAAGATGGACACCATCACCACATTTTCTATGTATAGAAGCTAAGCGGTTGCCCAGTGTAGACAGTCAAGATACCTCGCCGCATACGCTGCAGAATATAGTTCTAGGTCAAGGAGGTAATCTATGGCGGACTAGGTGCAACTATAATAGAGGCCCCTGAGCTTCACTCAACATGGACATCACATCCCGATGCCGGCGATTGTCCTTCTTTCGGTCAGTACCGCAGCCACCCCGATATGCTCTGTTTGACACGTTGACGTAATTGTGCCACAAAAGTAGCCCGTTTCAGTTCCTTTGCCATATGCCTTCTCAAGTTCCCATCCGACCGCAAGATTTGATGAGCAAGAACCCGGTACGAAACTGAAAGTCTTTACATTACCGACATCTTGTTGACCTTTTGTCCCCGTACCGACCTTTTCTTCGGCGAGCCTGTTCATTACAAGAAGAGACTGAGCTTTGAGATCTCTAGCATAGCCTCTTTGTATGTTAATAAGTCGGGGAGGGTACGGGAAGCGCGAGACGTAGACCAGGTCACCTGCCTTATGAACCCAAACTCCAATGCACCCTGTGTCAAGATAATCAAGAATCGTGCTTGCAGGAGCGACTTGTAGCATAATGAGCCAAGAGCTGGCGGCCTTGTTCCCGAGTGTGCTTGAAATAGGTAGCTGAATTGATAAGCCAGCATTAGCCACGGACAAGACAGAGTTCTCGCCACTGACAAGCCTTTCAAACTCCCCAAAGCTGTCAAAGGCGGTCGGCCATGGTGCGAGAAGACTGGCCCAGTCGCCGAGGACATCCACGTTCCAACCCCAGCACAAAATACTGTGATCGTTGCAAGCCTTGCTGGTCTCCTCCTGAAGACAGTGAACTGCCCTTGTCCTTTTACCGTGGAGTAATGGCATATCGATATCAAATGTACCGATCATACAATAAGCCGTATCCTCAGTTGGCGTCATTGTTCTGTTTGATAGTTTGGACATCCTTGTAGCACCACAAGGCCGGTGAGCATGGTAGCAGGCTCTTTGAATCTTGACAACGCCATGTTTCAAGGCTGCTGAATAGCAGTTCTTCCAGTCTTGGAATAAAACATCCCATTGACCCCAGTTAGGTGGTCAGATGGCATATGGCGGAGTATCCTCGCTGTAGAGCTCGTGGAGCTTGAGCGCTCTTGTGTTGATGAGACGTATTGAGTTTGATCATTTGGCCGCAGTGGGCTTCAAAAGATATCCGCAGAGACTCGGCAGGGCCTGAAAGCTTGGTGGCCGTATCAATGTCTAAAATTCGAGCGTCTAGCGATGAAATGCGATGAGACCTGTGATTCGAACTTGCATGCCTGATGAGTTGCATGCCCCGTCTAATATCTCATCAAAAATGGTCAAGAACACACTTTGAGGATACAAGTTTTTCTGATCATTTAGCGTTGATTGAATATACCTGCGTCGGAGTGATCCCCCAGCGATCGCTACAGCTGTCAAAAGGACAGAGACTTATTAGAAGATTGCTATTCAAGGTAGACGTACTGGATGGAATACTGGATGTAAGAGAGCGTGATCATGATAAGAAATTCACGGTGGATTCACCCTTGGGCATGATCAAGATAGCCCGTGTGGCCTGTCATCTCCTCTTAAGATAACGGGAGTTATACCTCCAAGTTGCATGCTTGGGGCTTGGTCAGGTCCATCAGTAAAGCTAAGACACCGTGCCCTCTCAAGCGTTGTAGATCTCGATGGTACAATATGTTCTGTTCGTCATCTTTCACCTGTGAGAGTTTGCATTAACAATAATCATCATGGTACATTTAACTTGTTGACAAAGCAAAGAAGAAAGAAGACACCGATAGGTTAAGCGCCGTCGACGGACAGCTATTGCGTCCTGCAAAACCACGAGCATGGGTCACTTGAGCCGTTCTAATAAATATGTCAGTTGAGGCACCTCCATGTCACGACTGCAAGGGGCACGCTTCTCTCACCTAAGGGCAAGATATTGTAGACCACAGTAGCTAACAGGTCGCTTCTTCTAGAACACGCCCTGCTGGGTTCCAACTAATCAGATTCAGAGATACAGTGCATTTTATTTCAAAAAGATTAGTTTTATATCTATCACGTTCGAAATAACTAATCACCGATTGAGTTTAGAAATAAGCAGTATGCGTGCTATTCGCTCCGGGAAGAGCTACCCTATATCGCACTACACATTCTGACAAGAACAGCCTGGCGTACTTGTGCCCGAACTCGCTAGCCACATATGTGTGGTCTTAACTTGGACTGCAGCGCCACCCATAGATTTTGGTAAGTATTTCTGGGAGAGATTTTGCTTTTATATCTGCGCTGGTCCTGCAATATTCCGGCATGTCGGAAATGTCTTGAGCGACTGCGTAAAACTGACGTTTTGTACCACGACAACTCCTAACAAGTACCCTACTGTCTTGCCATGAATAAATTTGAGCCCAGCTTTAGAAAATGAAGATAGTTTTTGAATTCAATAGAGTATATATGGGGATCTGTAAGTCTATTCAACCATCAAGCTGGTTAACTGCTCCCAATACCGTTTAGCCTGTTGGAGATCACGTGGTAGACTGACAAGGGCATTTCCTTAGCCCCGCCTTTTACTAAATTAAGCATGGATTCCATACTATCCATATATAGACAAGCTCATAATGGGATCCAATCACAGTAGCCACTAAGCTAAATTAGGTACCCAGTAATCTGAAACAATGAAGGGGTAATATCAGGCGAACAATGCAACACATTCCTCACTCCTTTCGTCAAAACATCAACATTTGGTGGCGATTCGACATCTTATGGCCATGTAGCCATCTTGGTTATTGATACAGACTTCTCAGTCACGAGACCATGGCAGGCCAGGACAGCAACGAGAGGCCTTTATGGCGGCCACTGGCGCACAAGCTGTCGAGCTTGATCCTAAGGCGACGAGCCGGTCATAAAGCCAAGTCCACAGTCGATGCGTTCCTGTTGAGTGAAGCTTCTCAACGCAGCGTCTCTGACTTTCGACCCCTCGAGGTTCAGTCCAATGCTCTAGAAGGTCTCCATCTCCCGAATGGCTGGCTTGTCGAAGCCACAAACTCCGACAAACAGGACCAACAATCACCATCGCCTGTCGACACGCCTCCAATTGCACATCAGGATGCCGTTGAGTCAGCCGTCTGGAAGGCTGATTATCCGGAGAAGCCGAGGCTACCTGGATTGCTTCAACTTGACCATCATGAAGATACTCGACCACACACTATTGACGATATTTCCAAGGCTGCAGAGAAGGAGCAAGCTCGAGCATCGACCCTAGCAGCCTTGACTTCTATGGAAACCCCTGCGGCACCCAGTGTCCTGGATCGTGGACGACCCATTGAAGCTAGACATTTGATACACCAGCCAACTAAAAGCTCAAAGAATCATCGCAAATCACTCCCTTTGGAGTTTGAGCTCTTGACTCAAGCCTCGAGTGAGGACAACACTTCGGACTCACTACCTACTGCCACTATCGGATCGGTGGCAAAGATTGATGTCGTTGCTCCTCCATCCACAAGACAGTCGTCGACAGGGGCTGCAACTTACAGGAGACATTCTGCCATCCAGGAAGTGGCGAGCTCACCCAGTCCGGCCGCCATCAAAGCAGTACCCACTGCATCGACTTCTAAAAACCTTCAGGTTCCGCCCAGAGACGATCAATCAGCCTCGAAAAGACTTGTCAAACAAGGCACTCCCGTGATCGCAGCGGCAGACGCGACCATGGCAAACACAGCGGCTTCATCACAGTCAACCCCGGCTACTAGGATCAGGTCAAAACAGCCAGGCACGTGGAGCGATCGCCTAACATGGATACGAAAATTGGAAGAAAAAAAGGACGCCAGGCCGAACAATGACTCGGTGGGACTCCCGAAACGGGTAGGTTCTGTATCAGACAAGCTCGCCATGTTCGAGAAGAAGAGCTTGTCGGCAGCTGCTCCCACCAAACACTTGCACCCACCGACGAGAACAAACTCGGGTAGTCGCTGTTCGGTGTTTGGTCGAGAGTCGATCTTCTCGGCGGACAGCAATGCCAGTGTGCCATCCCCTCGCACGTCTGTAGAGACTGCGCGGACAAACAATCGGGCTTCTTCCGTCATGAGTTACTATGATGATTCATTCCGAGAGAAACTCGAGTCCCTCGTTGGCCAAGAGTCTGGAATGAATAAGAGTGACTGATAGTGTCCCGAGATGGAAGATAAATGGGGTTCTTTGCTGTCGAGGCAGGCCTCGGGTTTACTTGAAGGAGCAATTGATATCGATATGGACTAAGAATGCATACTATAATCTTCTTGTCTTTTTACAATAACAAGGCAGGTATTGATACTACCTGAATTATTCTATAATCTAACTAGAATTACATATAAACTAATTTTCTTTTGTTGGATAGTATCTATAACCTTGAAAGTTTAATAATAGAACTGTGTGCTTAGTTATCATATAAGCACCTTGCCTTTGACAGAGCAACACGCAGCATCCAGAGTGGCTGAGCTAGAGAAGGTTGAGCCTAGAGGGGGGCCAATTTGCAGCGGTTGAGGTCGCCGTAGCAGAAAAGCCAACTGCACTGGCTCCCACGTTCGGCCCAGTTCTACTCTTCTATGAGTGAACATGGTCGGCGTACCATTGCTCTTCAAATGTCGGGTATCATGTTAAGCTTCGCAATAGCGATGTCCCCAGCTTCCACTTAACCGTAGTTGTAAATTTGGATGTGGTAAATGTCCTCGTCGATGAGATCGCAGCCTACTTCAGAGAGCGCCAACGAAAACGACGACCTTCAATAGTGCTGTGGCGAACTTTGTCAGATCGTGACTTGAACAGCTCGACTAATAGCTTAGTAGCATGACTGTACTATAGTAGCACTATCTTTAGTTAGGGAAATGTCTCTATTGGGGGAGACGAGAATCTTGTCGGCACCACGAGGACCAAGGTCAAGGCGACTTGATAATGTTTGCGACAGAGCGAGCAGCGAGAAGATGGGACTTGACTGCTCCGTTGCCGAACTGATGCTTCATTTTGCCCTGACTAGGGCCCTGACAGACTATGTGGAAGATACTGTATAACGCTCGGCGCTCTCTCAAAGGCAAGGCGTTCCAAAATAACAAGGAATACAGTTTTCTTTCCAAGTCAAGCCTCGTAACTGTGGAAGACAGAGTCAGGCGTGCAATAGGAGCCAATCAGCGTAATCTCTTCCGACTATCAAAGGCATTCATTACTCATCTTACATCAAAGCAATATATTGGTTAAGTAGATAAATATAGCCGAGTGACGATTCGCAATAGCATTATTGCGTTGCGGCCCTAGTACCGACGGGGTCCGCTGCGGCTGGTCCGTGAATACACCGCAACGAGACTTGGACGCGCTCAAGTCTGCGATTGTATTTCCGGCTGATTCTCAGCATAGGTCGAGGCTGTCCTTCCTCCGCGTTGTGAGGGGCTGCCCGTACCAAAGCGTCCAGAGTTGAAACTGAATTTCTTATCAGTCAAGTATGGTCTCATCGTGTGCTCGTAGTCGTTTCCATGGCTCGCCAGAGTGTTGGCGTTGAACTCGTCTCGAGAGATAACAAGGGTGAAATGCCTTGGGGACCCCGAGACGAAACTCGAGCGACACAAAATTGACTACAGATCGCCGCCTTTACTGACTTGCTATTCGCTGGGCAATCAACAGTAGGATTGCAGCAAACTCATCTGCCGATATCCAATGGTAAAAGTGCGCAACTCGAGGGTGTGTATGCTTGTTTGCGCATATGTGCGAGCACGGTTTGTATCTTGATAGGCAAAGTTCATCTTGATGAACCGCACCAACATGCTTGGCCACATAAGCGAATTACAAACTAATCCCGCAAAGGAGGCTCGCCCGGGCCTTTCCAGGATCTTCGGTGGGGGTGGCAGCATGTCATGTTCGCCCCGACTTTTGAAGAGGTGATGATGGAATCCGTGGCTCGCATAGAAACTAGCGTAGTTTAGTAGTTCTAACACAAACACTAGGGTGATACCCATCTAAGGGAGTAGTAACGTAGTATCAACTGTGCAATCCTGGTCTTTGAACTTATACAATGAAGCTCCGATGTCCATAGCGTGACAGATTTATGATTACGTGCAGTTCGAGATTTCATTGCCCCCTCTCTAGAGGAGAGAGGTTTACAGTCAAGTCACCAGATCCCCTGGTACCACGTCAGCAACTGACTATCTTCTAGAAGACCCAGAGAACCTTGGCTGTCGAGACACGCGGCGAGGGCCAAGATGCAGCGGCATCAACAATTTCGCTCAGAGTTTCGAGTAGCTTCAACGAATAAAACGGCTCTTTTACCTTCTATCCTACTCTGCGATCATATCCTTTCATACCATCGTCGTAATTCGCGTATCCTCAGCCAAATTCACAACATGCGCGTTGCTATCGTCGGAGGCGGCCCTTCTGGCCTCGTTCCGCCCAAAACGCTGGCAACAGCCCATCAGTATTTCCCCTCAGCCAAACCTTTGAGCTTAAGCTCTTCGAGTCTTACGAAAAGCTTGGCGGTGTTTTGCTTTATCACGTTTATGAGAATGCCGAGCTCGTTTCCTGAAAGTTCCTCACTGGCGTCAGGAGAGGGGACCTGATGGCAGAGAGGTCGAATGGGAGTGTGATGCTATCACTTTATGCTCAGGAGTCCACTCAAAAGCACATACCCTAGATATCCCTGGCATCGAGAGTATTCCTGAAGTGATACGCCCACAAGACTTCAAGAAGCGTGAGTAATTCGGAACGAGAAAGACAATTATGATCCTCGGTAGCGGCGAGACAGGCTGCGATATGTACCATCCAGCCATCATTTCCCCGACTGAGAAAGAAGCGATTCCTGCCATGGCTACATGGAGACAAAGACTACGACACGCCCCGATTGCCGATCGATGTCAGCAAAGTCACGCTTTCCGACTCCATGTATGTTCATCCCATGATTCCCGATACGATGATTGTGTGGGATTATTACCACTTCCTCGCTCTGCCTGCCGGATTCTGGATCTATGGCGGTTCGAAATATGGAGTCAACCAGTACGTCGGTCAGGTATTTAGTGAGCGTTTCCACGCCTCGCGAAGTAAGTCAACTTAGTGTTACTTCTATCTAGTATAGACTTACTCAACCAAGGCCGTCTCAGTACTCTGGAACAATAGCTGGCAGCGCATCCAGAACGCTGACTCTACGCCCTGGCGCCCGACCAAGTGGCCATGGACCACTCGCATCCGCCGCTTCTTCTTCAACAATGCCATCATTCCGGCCAAACACACCATCGACGTCGCTCCTTTCCCTTCTCATATCACATCAGACGATATCACCCATTTCCCCGACAACGACCGTGCCGAGGCTAAGCGCATCGCGAGGTTGTGTACATAATGCTACAGTATCCGGCTCTTGCACAGCCGTGAGCCTTTTAGTCAGAAGAGCATAGAAAGTGATGATTGAAAGAGCCTTGCGAGGTCACAGACGGCCTCGGCAAGCGCGTTGTTTTGATGATTGTGTGAAGGAGCCACGATAACTAATCTAGCGAAGAAATGCTGCCTACGTACAGCACACACGTAATCTGTTATTTAAGTACCCGTCTGGGGCGGAGGATGAAAGTCTCGAACCCCCGAAAATCGATAACGACACATTCATTGCTGTCTGCCTTTTCCGCCGTGATCCAAGAATTTTCCACGTCTGGGTGATGATATCCGAAATAAGCGTTATATTGTTCACGAAAGAGGCTTAGCAGGACCAAGTGGGCTTCGGCGGCGGTGGTATAGGCCCAGTCTTCGGATGATATTGTGCCCTTGAGCCCGGTAATCCCTATTTCATCTGCTCTCTGTAGGTTTACGTTGCTTTCGTCTTGATTAGGGGTTTCCGGACGGACGATTTCGAGCTTTTTTGCACCGCTAGGGAGGACTTGAAACGATTAGTTTTTAGTAAAGCGGCGTCGTCATGATGAATATAACTTACTAATAGACAGTATAGTGCGAGCCTGTATCAAAGACGATTGACCTTCGACGACTGGATGATCCGGGCTAATCGAGGGCGGCAGGATATTGGCCTATAATATATCAGAGATGCTAATAAAAGTCGTGGGATTTCGGATATCAACAAGACAAGTTGGGTTCTTCAAAAGCAGCTCACATTCCAGTTTCCAAAGTTGAGATATGGAAGTTGAGAATAGAAACAGTACGTACATATTGAAAGCTTGTCGTCACCATTGGGAGCCAAAGCATAATATTTTCAGGGCTACCAAAGTAGTGGTTGATTGTGTGAGCGACTTGGCCTGGAGTTGCAGTGAACTCCGTTTTGGTGACCCTGACGTCCAGTGGATTCTGCCCTTCCTTGTGAGTTTGAAAGCGAACCCAACATTCTCTGGCTTTCACAACCTCCCAACGTCCTTGCGGATCAAACGGATTTAGGGCCGGGCCTGCGCCCATGCGGCCCGTCGACCATCAGATTTCTGAGCAAGGAATGGCAGCTACTGCGCTGAAAAAGGCAGCTGCCACAGTTATCGATTGGAAGTGCATGGATTGCAGTGTATTCCTGCGAATGCACGAGTTGCTCGGAAAGTTGAAGCTTGAGAGAATCCGAATCAGTGCTGTGACTGAGAAAGATACGGGCAAACGCTTGTATAAAGCAAGATGCTAAAGTCGGTATTTGAAAAGATTTCCAAGTGTGATTTTAGTTAAATTAGTCATGACAGAAAGGGAAGGAGCAAGGGTTATCTGACTGTACCTACATGTAAGAACATCCTAGTATAATTACAAGGGAGGGATCAACGTCACCCTCCCGATCTTCGTACCTCAGGTAAGGGGGGGCCGACTGAGTAGTCCCTCGGCATCTGAGTTGTATACAATTGGTACTTAATTCGCAGGCAAAAATACACCCAAATAGGTATATATCGCTCTCTTTTTAGTGATCATCCGGCTTATCTGTGAGGGACCAAGGTCAGGTGGCGTGTGATTGAACCCCTCCTAGTATTCCATAGGATTGTGTGAGATTAATAAGCTCCCTACCGCTTGAAAAGTCAAAAGCACCAGATAAAGCGGCGGAGCATCTGACATCTATCCCCAAATGGATGTAGTTGTCGACTTGATTGCTCACATTATGGGGGATGCTTACGGAATTGGCTGGGCGGGAGATTGATTAGGGATCAGCACATGAAAATGTAGTAGAGATGACGAGTCTAGGCATTTTGCTTGATCTAGAATAAAGACCAGCTGATACACTATGTATCATGCTCTATGTCCTCTCAAAAGCCAAGGTGCTTCCATAATAAACCGCTGATACACTACTATACTATACACAAGTGCCTAAAGTTCTATGAGTTAGCCCTGAAGGATGCCTAGAAGAATGCCTCGAAGGAACACGGACCCCAACTTTATGGATATCTGCCGGCCGCGTTTGACGCTACTTACCCGAGAGGCTCGTACCGCAACCTATCAATGCCCATGCCCTTGAGAAAATCTACTAGGAGGGTGAGATTGAACCCCCCTGTAGTAGAGGGTCTAGATTACTTCCGAATTCTACCATGAATTCCCCCTGCGTTTCTTTCTCAAAAACGCGTGGCATAATGATCTGGTATGTCTGGTAACTAATTTCAACGGCTCCGGTGTATTTCGAATCATGGTATAGTCCTACTTGTCTCTTCCTCTTTAACCTCCCATCTTCTCATTCAAAAAACCTCCTTTCAAACCTATCAAACATCATTCACTCCTTTGTTATCCGTGCAGCCGCTCTGTATATAAGTTGCAATTATGCACGTGAAGACTGTGTTCAGTCTGATTGTGCCGGCTCTTGCCTTCTTGGGCGGAGTAGCAGGTGTGCCTTCCGGGCAGTACTCCTCCTATGAATCAGACCTCAGAGAGACCACTTTCGCTTCCAAGAATGTAGGCCTCACGGCTCGTCAAAATTCGAAGCCTGCCTTGAGAATTATGCCTTTGGGTGCATCTATTGTCAGTGGTGCTGGATCGAGCAATGGCAACGGGTGGGTCATCAATAGAGCAAAGATTTCCCGGAAAGGAAGACTGACACGCTGTGTAGCTTTCGAAAGCCTCTGAGGGATCAGCTGAGATACAAAGGCGTATGTATACTTTCGTGGTCTCATTTGTGGGAACCATTTCATCATCTGACCTTGCTGTATGTGCTGATATGCGTTATCCTAGTGGCTTGTCGATATGGTTGGCAGCAAACAGAATGGAAACATGAACGACAGAGTAAGTTCTCTTTGCAAAGCTCCAGATTTCCATCTCAACATTAACTCAATAGGACTTTGAAGCCACTAGTGGTCAAGTTATCGACGAAGTTCGACAATCAGCGCGCAACTCATACGGATACAAGCCCAATGTCGTTTTGGTAAGTTGTAGTTGGTGTACTATGTATGGCCTCAAAACTAACATGTTTGTTAGATGAACGTGGGCACCAACGACGCGAATAAAGGACTGGTATACCCCTCTCCATTGCCACTTGACTACTGTTGAGTAGTAACTAACACTCTTCCAGGTGGACGGAGCTAGTGGCCGAATGGAAGCACTACTCAACGACCTTTGGACCGCAGATGGAATGTCCAAGACATTTGTTTTCGTTTCTTCTGTGATTCGACGAAATGATGCTCAGGCAGAGAGCAATCGTAAACAAATCAACGCGCAATACAAGTATGTTCCCACGACCAGCTGTCTGCCCACAGAATTTGGTCATCAAATCTTAGGAATGCCCTCGTATAACTACATTTTCCTTATAGGACACTGGTCAACCGCCTGAAGAGCGTGGGAAAGCCGATCGGTTACGTCGACATCGATATCCCGTCGAATGAGTTGGGGTCAGACGGAATCCATCCCAAGTAAGTTCAAAGTTTTCTAGTCTTGAGATCCACCACTAACGACACACTTTTGCTAGCGATGCTGGACATAAGAAGATGGCAATCAAGTTCTGGCATGCCATCGAGTGGGCTCACAAATCAGGACTTATTGCAGAAGCGGCTCCATTTACTGCCCCAGTGGGTAACACTTGTGAAAAGAAACCTGGTCAGGCTCAATACGGTGGTATCACTCAGAAGGGCTCGGGCGAGGATGATGGTCTCTACTACCACAGCAGCCAAGAGATGGGCACTATCTGGTCGTACACTTCAGAGTTCGATCGCGACCAGTGGTTCTTCGCCAGGCTTTATGGTTCCCAGTATGATGACATTGTTGGTTGGTGGTTAGCTGATAAGGTGCTTTCTTTCGCCACGTGGAAGAACAATGGAGGTGGCAAGTTCTCTAAGGTGTCTGATCTGGACACTAACCTGTTCTGCAATCCTCGTGGTATATGGTGGGTTGATATCAACGCTGATGGATACGACGATTTCCTTTGCGTTTCGCCCAGCGGAGATACACTGGCGTCCATCAATAATCGAGATGGAACTGCTACACGCCCACCGACATTCAAAAACATCGGTATGATCAAGGGCCACGTCGGATACAAACAGGATCGTGTCAGATGGGGCGATATCGACGGAGATGGCAGAGCCGACTACATGATTATCGACGACGGTGGAAATCTTCATGCTTGGAGGAATTCAGGTAACAGTGACACTCCCTGGTGGCAACCCCTCGGCTTGCGTTCTACCAACAAGGGCATGAGTGACATTCGTGGTGTCCGTTTCGAGGACATCAACGGCGATGGGCGTGATGACTGGTTGTGGGTGAGCGACACAGGTACCACAACAACTTGGACCAACACGCGAAGTTGCAGAAAAGGACGACCAGATGACGGACTCAACGTCTCCTGGCGGCAGGGTTTCTGGAAAGGCGCCTCTTCTGGGCCAACCCATGCTGGTGTTGGTGCTACTGGTCGAGACAGAATTCACTTCGCCAGGATCTATGGCGAGGCTTACTTTGGACTTCTACCAAGGGCAGACTATGTCCATATGCAATCGACCAAACAACCCGACGGCAAGTTCAAGTTCGACATGAAAGTTTGGAAAAACATTGGGGGTGGTTCCACCAAGCTCAAAGCTGATGGCAACAAGTACTGCAATATGCATGGTCATGAGGATGGACGACAAGACTACGTTTGGGCCCTGTCATCGGGTAGGATGACTGTCTGGCCCAACCTGGGCAAGAAGTCGGTCCGCGGTGACGACGATGTATTCTGGGGCGCACCCAAGGAACTCTGGCACCCTGGACTTGGAAGGAGTCTGGATCGCAGGGATCTCCATCTGGTCGACTGGAACGATGATGGTGCGTGCGACATTGCATGGGTCGATCCAGACAACAACAACAACAACAAGGTCTCCGTCTGGCTGAACAACTACAAGAAGACGGGATCTTTCACCTGGACCTATCTCGCCGATCCAGCGCCAGTCTTGAACTGTCCGGAAAAGAGAGGTGTTGGCATTCACGACCTTGCCGTCAGATTTGCCGACATTTCAAACAACAAGATGTCAGACTACGTTTGCATTCAGCCTGACGGACGATTCTACGGCTGGACTCATAATAGCGACGGTTCCTGGGAGAGGATCGCATAGTTCAAGAAAGCTGAAGGTATCGATCGTGCCAATATTCGCTTCGGCAATGTCAACGGACAGGGCGGCGAGGACATGATCTGGCTCGACAAGTTCACTGGCGACGCCACTGTCTATATCAACAAGGGCAAGATGGATACTGGCGGTAGTAATTGGTGGTTCTTGAAGAGCGGAAAACAGTACTCGGGCTCCTGGGCAGGTACCTGTCAATGTTTTGCTGACCTCGATGGAGATGGCAGAGCAGACTTGCACTCTATTATGTCGACGATTACTAACCGCGGAGAGACGCACTTTAACCGCTGTGGTTTGACGGATGTTATAGGTGATGACGAAGGCTGGGCCCCGGGTCAAGATCCAGGGTTCGGTGACCTGCCGGATCCTTCCGATAAGCCAGGAAACGGAGGCGGCTCTGTCCCGGCTCTTCCATCCACTTGCCCGAACATCTGCTGGAAGGTCCTTGAAAACGTAGAGACCAAGTGTTTGCAGGACGGCACGGAGTGGGACATGGAAAGTAGGGACGACAGCATCGCCGACGATCCCTTGTACATCAGAAAGCTTGCCGCTATTGGAGACTCTTACTCGGCTGGAATCGGTGCCGGAGACAGACTCGGGAGCGTATTTGACGCTCTCAAATCTGGTAGTGGTAAGTCAACCTTTTGGAGCGCTTCTCGATACCTTGCGGAATCTAACCTTGCAACACAAGACTTTGCCTGTGCTCGCTTCGATCACGCCTATCCATATCTGGTCAACACAGATTCACGGATTGGAGATCCATCCGGTCGCAAATTCCAGTTTCTTTCATGCTCTGGCGCTGTCATGAAGGATGTGGTAGAAAAACAGATTCCCCAGCTCGAGAACGATCAGGATGCCATTATGCTGTCCGTCGGTAAGTCCTTTCCTGCTGGTTTACGATATACAGAAAGGGACCTGCCCTTGCAAGAAGTCTTTTGTTGTGTCGCTCGCTACCGTTAGGTTACTAATGATAAATCTCATCTAGGTGGTAACGACGTCGGTCTACTGAGCCTGTTAAACTCATGCATTTTCCAAATGGGCGTTTTCACCAAATTGCAAGCCGCAGCCGCAAAGCTGATTGCAGAGGTGGACAAGGATTATGCATGGGCAAAGGATTGGGATTGGGACAGTCCCTCTCGAGGCTGCGAAGGTCAGATCGAATTCAGCAGGGCGCTGGCTCAATCGCAGGACTTCGACACAAAACTCGACGACCTGTTGACAGCTGCCAAGAAAAAGCTTACCAACGGGTATGTCTCTTACTTTGATCCTTCCCCTACGGCCTGAGAATTAGCTAACGATGGCGCAGAGGCAAGATTTATGTCACAGGGTGAGATCTCTACTCAACCTGATGCCTGAACGGTACAACTGACAAGATCTGTAGTTACGCCAAGTTTTCTGCTGAATCCATGACAAGCGAGTGTGACAAGGTCACTTGGACAACATGGATCTACAAATTGGTCAACATCGCGCAACCAGCCGCGTACTTGACGAGTTCTCGTCGTGTGTCGTTGAATATCCTGGTTGATGTGGTCAATAAGCAAATTGTTTGTTTGCTCTTCACCTTGAACGTACCCCGACCCGTACTGATGATTCATTGCAGGAAGCAGCAGTTAAACGAGCAGGAGATTCTGTCAGGTTTATTCACTACGATCCTTATGTCGGCAAGTACGGCGGAAAGTACTGTGAATCAGGAGTCGATGAGTCGACCAGTGAAAGCAATACCAGGAAGGGACTGATGTTCTACGAACTCAACTCGTGGGACCCTGCGGGGACGAGCCCGTGGAAGCGCCAGACTGAGGGCGGCGAACTCAGCGGCACCTTTTATGGTGATATGCTCATTCTTGCCCAAATCACGCGCCTCGTGGATCCCGATGCCCAGCTCCATCATGATAACGATAACAAGAGAGTGGCCTCGAAAAGGGAGCTCGCTGCGCGTGCAGATATCGTCGATTACATAGTGCCAAACGGGTATGCACGAGTCTTCCACCCTCAGATCCCAATGCATGTGATTGGCACACTTGAACACTTATTGCGCGTTACCCTATACTCACTTTTGCCGTATGTTGACCAATCCTGGCCTCCCCCAATCTCTCACACTGGGCTTACGATCGGTGAATCACTGATCTCGAGGAATTGCCCTCAGGCGGTTATTATTCGGGACGCATTACACCCACACAACTTACAGTTTCCTAAGTTACTCGCTTATGGCATGCTCTCACAGGGTAAGCAGAAACATCTAACCGTCAAGATGGAGCAATTACTATAGCATATAATGTTCTCTACATAGCTTCAGAAGAATAAAAACTCCAACATGAGGCAAATCAAAAGGTTCCAGAGTCCTTGCCGTGCATATTCCGTGACGACATTTCACTTAAACTTACGCCAAAATCCCCAAGACCTACCAGGGTAACTAAACTGCTGGAAGGGATATTGGCAAGCCACAATGCGAAGCTCTCAAAAGCTAGATTTATATCATGCCTGAACATTAGAGCGGTTACGATTCGATAAGGTTTTATACTCATAAGCCTGTATATCTATTGAACCTTACGAGGAACATCATTCACAAATGGACAGTCCGTTATTTTTTGTAGCCTCACCAAAGTGTTACTGATTTCTCACTTCGTGATTGATCCCGGTTTCATCGAGTTTTGCTAACTCATTACTAGCTTTCCCCGCCAGGTTAATTATCTCGTGTCTAGTAGGATCGGTTGACATATCAACCACATGCTCACTCAGTCCCTTTTATCGTGAATCATATATTTCCAGGGGAGTCTTTAGCCCACACGTGTAGATAAGTAGGTATACAGTGATCCTTTTTATTATGGAAGTATCTTGCCTTTGAGAGAGCAGAGAGTATGATACATAGTCCCACAACCCAAAGCTTGCAGATCCAGGTCGCCCCTGACACAGTGCTAGATGAATTGCTTGTCTGTCCGCTCGATCTTAGTTAGCATCTGGGAGCAAGATGAAACAAAACTTGAAATGCCAACCCACTGTCTAATCATTATATATCTTCGTACCCAAGCTGCTGAGACTGTTCATGAATAGTTTCGATACACAGCTTAAGAATACGGGTTGTTCCGCTTAAGAACCTACTAACGCAATGAGGCACGGCACAAGACACCCACTACTGTAGCTGGGCTTTTTTTAGGCTGCCTCAACCCATTCTGGGGCCTCAACCCATTCTGGGGCCTCAACCCATTCTGGGGCCTCAACCCATTCTGGGGCCTCGTAAGATACGGCCCATGATTTCGTACACTGTTCTCGTCGTGGTGGTGTTGAAGTGTTCTAAGCCGGCTAAACATTCCCCAATGGGTTGGACTCAAGGCGGAACATCTATGACCGCTGGCTGATAAGCCCAGACTTTCGGCAGCGTCGTTGTAATCACGAAAGAGCATCCACTTCGATCGCTTCGGAGTGGTCAAACTACGTTCATCGACCTGAATCCATGTTTTTTTCTTAAACTTCACGATTTGTTCCTACTCCCTTCGTGGCTGATTATCCTTTATGGCGGGTAAAAAAGTAAACAAGGATCGTGTGATTGAGGCTTAGAATAAGCATTTAATCTGGGCTGCCATTGGCAGGGATATCTCAGCTCTTCACTAATAGACGGCCTTGGCCTTATCCAGGTGTCAGAAGCAGCAGTAGTAGTAAGAGATAGTTTGCCAGTGGCAGAACTGGAAGCAAGGCGGCGTGGCGGAACGGCACACTAGCCAAACTAACATATAATGGCGAGCCCGAGTACCCGGGAGTTCCGGGCCAGATCCAGATCCAGAAGTAAAATAACATTCGGCCAAGAAATGTCGCGTGGCACAGCAAGCGTTAAACCTAATTACTTGTCAAGAATGGAAGCGATCGGCCTCGGCGCTGTCAGGAATGTTAGACCATGCAGTGTCCCCTCATTTTCGTGACGGTGGCGCCAAGGCTCAGCCCTTTTGTCCAACTATTTCACGAAATGGTCTTGGAGTGAGGAATCATGGCACCTCGAACTCGCTCTGGAACGGGCCACGGTGGCGATAGCATCCCGTCTAGCCTGTGGAGAGATGTTTGATACCATGCGCTTACAACAGAAAAATCTCCTAGTTCACGTAATGTGATTGATCAGAAATTGAGTTATAGGTAACAGAACGTCCCTTTGCCACCTACAAGAGGCTACGGCATTGAGTTTACCTCGAATACCATATCTTAATTAGCTTTAGACACTGACGGAAAGGGAAAGAGATATACACGACTCAATGTACAGCCTAGATGTTACGAGATATAAGAATTCGATCAAGGCAGACCTTGAATCGACTTAACCAGACCCAACCATCCCATCCTGCAAGCATAACATTACTTTATTGCAATGCGCTTTCACAAAGCCTTGGTCTGGGGCACATCGATTGTCGCCGTCAACGCGGTGGCGTTGCCTGCTCATGGCCCTGACGCAAGTATTGTCTGCGAATATCCCGGGGGCAAGGAAGCCTGTGAGGCTCTGGTAAGGACAAGTCCCTCCCCTGAGCTTGTCTATTCTAACCACTGTTAACATCCTCTACCAGTGTATTGAGCGGGGCGCGGCTTTGGTATCATGCGCACCGTAAGTTCACTATGCCTTCCGGCTTTCATGGGCTGTTACTAATATTCTCCAGTGATTGCAAATGTTCTTCGGCCAATTTCTTGAGACGCTTGCTCAAGAGAGCAGCAACATCGACCAGTGCGAAGACAACCTCGACTAACAAGGCGGCGTCAACAACTTCCAAGGGAGGCTCTACTACCAAAGCGGGTTCCACCACCAAGACTGGCTCTACTACAACCACCCACACTACCTCCACCACTAAGGCTAGTTCGACCACGTCCAAGTCCGGATCAGCCACGTCTACCAAGTCTGCCTCCACCACTAAGGCTAGTTCAACCACATCTACTGCGTCAACTACGTCCAAGTCTGGTTCAACCTCCAAGACTGGTTCAACCTCCAAGTCTGGGTCCACTACAGCCAGTGGATCAACCACCAACAAATCCAGTTCTGCCACGGCCAAGGGCGGGTCGAGTACATCTCAAGCTGGCTCTACCACCAAAGCTAGTTCGACCACAACATCCAAATCTGGCTCCACTACTAACCATGGTTCGACTTCCAAGAGTGGTTCTACTACTAAACAAGATTCAACAATCACCAAAGTTGGATCTACTACATCCAAGTCCGGATCGACTTCCACTACTGGGTCTACTACGTCCAAGGTTGACTCTACTGCGAAGGGGGCTTCGACCACTACGAAAGGAACATCAACTACTTCCAGGTTTGACTCTACCACAGCAAAGGGAGCTTCCACATCATCTACTTCTACACAAAAGGCTTCCACCACTACTAGCTCGACCACGAGCCCGAAGGCATCTACTACTTCTACCTCAACCTCAACTCAGAAGGGCTCGGCCACCACCGCCTCTACTTCAACCCAATCGACCCAGAGGTTATCAACTACCACCCCAACTACCACCTCCACTTTAACTCAGAAAGGGTCAGCTACTACCAGCTCTACCTCAACGCAGAAAGTATCAACAACTACTAGCTCATCTTCAACTCAAAAGGTATCGACCACCACCACCTCTACCTCAACACAGAAGTCTTCAACCACGACAAGTACAGCTTCAACCCAGAAGGACTCGACTACCATCAGCTCGACCTCAACTCAAAAGCCATCTAGCTCAACGTCTTCTACTTCGACTACGTCTTCTAGCTCCGCCTCGACTGGAAAGTCTATTGAGTCATCGAGCGTCACATCGAGCAAATCCGCAGTTGTAGAGCCGGCTGATGAGTCCTCCGCCGTGTCATCAAGTGGAACCTCAAGCTTGCCTGCCAGTGAGCTATCTAAGAGTTCATCAGCTGACCAGTCTACCACTACTTCCGATAAAGACGATGACGAAGAGCCTGTCGATGAGCCTACTACGACCTCCGGCAAGGGAAGCAGTGGGCCCACGAGCAAGTCCACAACGACTTCTGGCCGGGAAGAGGAAGAGCCAAGCAGCGAGCCCACTGAAACCTCGGGAGCTGTAGATGGTGAGCCCTCCGGCAAGTCAACTACTACTTCGGAAACCAAGCATGACAACACATCCGGCAAGCCGACGACTACTACCACTTCTAGTGGGGAAGAGGAAGAGACAACTACAACCTCAGAAGGTGTAGATATCGAGCCTACTACAACTTCTGACGTCGTGGATGGCGAGTCCTCTGCCAAGTCAACTACTACTTCAGAAACCAAGGATAACAGAACATCCGGCAAACCGACGACTACTACCACTTCTAGTAAGGAAGAGGAAGAGACAACTACAACCTCAGAAGGTGTAGATATCGAGCCTACTACAACTTCTGACGTCGTGGATGGCGAATCCTCAGCCAAGTCAACTACGACTTCTGGTGTGGATGGCGGATCCTCTGTCAAACCTACTACGACCACAGAAGTCGTAAATGGCGAGACCTCTGCCAAACCTACTACAACCACAGAAGTTGTAGACGATAAGACCTCTGCTGAACCTACTACAACTACAGAAGTCGTAGATGACGAGACCTCTGCTGAACCTACTACGACCACAGAAGTCGTGGATGACGAGACCTCTGCCAAGCCAACTACCACCTCTGATGAATACGAGGAAGAGCCCACTACTACCACAGAAGTGGCGTATACCAAGCCCTCTTCTAAATCTACTACAACTTCTGACTTTAGGGACAACACAACCTCTACGAAGTCTACTACAACTACAGAAGTCATAAGTGACGAGCCATCGTCCAAGTCGACTTCCACCTCTGATGGATACGAGGAGGAGCCCACTACTACCTCCGATGCCGAAGATGACGAGGCTACTAGTACGTCTACTACCACTTCCAACGAGGAAGAAGCAGATCCCACGACTACGTCTGGTGAGGGAGAAGAAAAGGCCACTTCAACATCCAAGATCGTGGAAGAGCCTTCAACAGGGCCGACTCCGACTTCTTCCGGGACAAATGATGGGCCAACTGGTCAGCCCACTACAACCTCCAAGACTGTGGATAGCAAGACTACTACACCCACTATCGATTCAGTTGATGAGCCCACTACAATCTCCAAGACCCTGGATAGCGAAACTACGACCTCACCTATTACTCCAGTGGATGAGTCAACTACAACCTCCAAGGCCGTGGAGGGCAAAACCACGACCTCACCTGTCGATCCAGTGGATGAGTCAACTACAACATCTGAGGCCATAGATGAAGAACCTTCTAGCAATTCGGCAGGAGAGCCCACGACTTTGTCCACATTGAAGAAGACGACAAGCGCATCAGCAACTGAACCGTCGACTGGCGTCTCTAATGAGCCCTCGGGGAACCCTGCTGGCGAGCCACGTACTACATCAAAGACTGCAGATGAGAAGCCTGATGACAAGCCTACTACCACATCTAAGGTTGTGGACGAGGTGGTTACTACCACATCCAGGGCTGTGGACGAGATCCCTACTACTACATCTAAGGCTGTGGATGAGGTCCTCACTACTACGTCCAAGGCTATGGACGAGGTCCTCACTACTATAGCTAAGGTTATAGACGAGGTCCCTACTACTACATCCAAGGCTGTGGATGAGGTCCTCACTACTACGTCCAAGGCTGTGGACGAAGAGCCTACCACTACATTGGAGGTTACGGACAAGGAGACCACTACGACCGCCAAGGCTACAGCCATCAGCAGCACCACCACTACACCTGAGATTATAGATGAAGAGACCACTACAACCGCCAAGGCTACAGCGATTGGTGGGACTACCACCACATCCAAGGCCATCAACGAAGAGCCTATCCCCGAGTCAACTTCAACGTCCAAGGTCGTGAACGAGGAGTCTGTCTCTAAGCCAACTACTACAACCAAGGTTGTGGAGGAAGAGCATACCACTACACCCGACGTTGTGGATGAGGAGACTACTACGACCGTCAAGGCTACAGGTATCAGTGGGACCACCACCACATCCAAGGCCGTCAACGAGGAGCCTATCCCCGAGTCAACTACCACATCCAAGGCCGTCAACGAGGAGCCTGTCACGGAGTCAACTACCACGTCCAAGGTTGTAGATGAGGAGATTACTACGACTGCTAAGGCTACAGGTATCAGTGGGACCACCACCACATCCAAGGCCGTCAACGAGGAGCCTATCCCCGAGTCAACTACCACATCCAAGGCCGTCAACGAAGAGCCGATCACCGAGTCAACTACCACGTCCAAGGTTGTAGAAGAAGAACCCGCCAGTGAACAGACTACCACATCCAAGCCTGTGTCTAAGTTCACTACCACATCCAAGGTCACTAACGAAGATCCTGTCCCCGAGCCCACTCTGACTTCGAAGGTTGTTGATGAAGAGCCTGTCACTCAGCCCACTACGACCTCAAAGGTAGTAGACCCAGCCGATGAGCCTCCCAAAGGTTCTACAAGCACATCCAAGGTTGTTGATGAAGAGCCTGTCACTCAGTCCACTACCACATCCAAGGTCGCTGATGAAGAGCCTGTCACTCAGTCCACTACCACATCAAAGTCTGCGGATGAGGAACCCACTGCTAAACCCACTGCGACATCAAAGGTAGTAGACCCCGCTGATGGACCTGGAACCGGGTCCACTACGACTTCCAAGGTCGCGAATGAAGAGCCCGTCACTGAGCCTACTACGACTTCCAAAGCGGGACATGGACCTGTCAGTGAGCCTACTACTACTACTACTACTTCCAAGGATGCAGTTCAAGATGAGCCTGCTACTCAGCCCACAACTCTTTCAACAGTTGTCAAGCCAGACAGCGAACTTACCACAACATCCAAGGTGGCTGATCCTGTTGACCAACCTACGACCACATCCAAGGCAGCGAACCCAGCTGAGGAACCTGTAACTCGGCCCACAACTCTTTCAACAGTTGTCAAGCCAGACAGCGAACTTACCACAACATCTAAGGCGGCTGACCCAGTTGACGAACCTACGACCACATCCAAGGTGGCTGATCCTGTTGAAAAGCCCACAACTACGTCTAAGGTGGCTGATCCTGTTGACAAGCCCACAACTACATCCAAGGTGGCTGATCCTATTGACGAATCTACGACCACGTCCAAGGCGGCTGACCCTGTTAACCAACCTACGACCACATCAAAGGCGGCTGACCCAGTTGACGAACCTATAACCACATCAGCGGCTGGTCCTATTGACGCACCTACCACTACGTCTAAGGCGGCTGATCCTGTTGAAAAGCCCACAACTACGTCTAAGGTGGCTGATCCTGTTGACGAACCTACGACCACATCCAAGGTGGCTGATCCTGTTGACAAGCCGACAACTACACCCAAGGCAGGGGAGCCAGCTACTCAGCCGGCTGCTCAGCCTACAACTCTGGCAACACTAGTCAAGCCTGCTGAAGGGACGACTACAGAAGCATACGAGCCACCAAGCCAGACTTCAGATGCAGTATAGGAGGATATATTAAACTAGTAAATAGCAGAAGTAGTGTGTGAGTGTTGGTTATAATGCTCAAGTTGAGAAGAAAGTTGTGTTGTTTATTATTGTGGAAGCAACTTGCCTTGAAGAGAGCATAGAGTATAATATATAGTTAATAGCAGAAGAGCTCTATCGCTGCCTTTAAACTATTGCTACTGCCTCTTAGTCTAACTCTCTATTATTATTTATTAACTTGCTTTAATATTGTAATATCTCTTTCTCTTATTAAGCATATATTAATAGTAGTAGTAAGGCCTGCAAGAAAAAGACCTAAGCTCCCGATGTCAGAGACCTTGCTGGGAACTCAGCAGGCTGCTGATTACTGGTGACGATGATGTTAGGGTGCCCGCCGCGGACAAGGTCCTTGGCTTCTGCGGCGGAGCTATAGTGCACCTCGACAGGGCCTCTGCTCGGGTCAAGGTTGGGCGTAGAGCCAGAAGTGAGGTAGGTGATGATTTATTCAGCCAAGTGAGAGGCCCAAGTCCTTTTCTTTCTCGCATTCTGCCTGGGCCACAGCATGGTTTCTTGGAGCACTTGGTTGGCCCATGCTCGATCATGGGCGGCATCATGGATTGGACGGCGTGATACGAGTCTTGGTGTGGCTGAGACAGACTCTTCTGCGACAAGCAAGGAGCTCGGGGGCTGGGATTATCTGGCGGACCAATGGCAAGCGAGTAGAAGAGGCGCCAGCACTTGTTCTCCTCCTCCCTAGCTAGGTCATTATCATCTGGAGGGGAATCGAGATGTGCATTAGATCATAGAAGGCTTTGAAGCACTGCTTAGACCTGCTGCGGTTCTTGAGCAGCTTCTGGCGAAGCATGAGATATAGTGGGTATCGCCTATCGTGATCCTCTTTGTCGCATTGGGTCAGGTACTCGTGGAACTCGGAGAAGAGGGTTGTATCGGCCGAGTCTAGAAATTCTAACGCTATGGTCGTATTCGGGCCGACGCGGTCGAACTTTTCGAGTACAGTCAAACAGGTCTATAACGATAGTGGCGGTCAAGAAGATTCTATTATTAAAAAGAGATAATTATTAAAGCCCGGCTTTACGGGCCTAAGTACCGCACTACTAAAATAAGCTAAAATAATTAGGGAATCGCGCTAAATTTAATAATAAGATACTTCTTAATAGAATCCTACTTTAATAAGGCTATCTGCGCCGCCCTCTAATAATTCTAGATTATATATTACTTATATTTAAGGTATTAAAAAAGGCTACTTACGCTCTTATTAAGATCTTTACGTTATTCCTTATATTTAATAAGTATAGCGATAGCCTTTAATACCTCTATTATACTAATTAGGTATAATATAAGTTATACTTTATTATTATCCTTATTATTAAGATAGTATTCTATAAAACCTTATATAATAATCTCTAATAGATCTTTCTTATTATTAATAATCCTCTTACTTAATAGCTTAATAAAGCTATTAAGATCTATAGTAGAGTTAATAATTATAATTAGTAATATATAATTGTAAATCTTAACCTATTTTACTAAGGTAGCTAGCTAAGCTTATAACTTATCTTAGTCTTTTAGGCAGTATATAGAGCTAATTTACTAGCTAAAGAGACTTAATTTAGCTTAATAGTTATTTATTATTATATTCTTAATCTTATTCTTTTAAGCCTTAAGGACCTAGAGTATTATATATAGAAATATAAGATTCTTAAGGGTATTATAACTATAGAAATAGGTATTAATAATAGTTTTAAGCTAGATCTTTCGATAGTAAACCTTAAGGTTATTAATAATACCTTAGTCTATTAGCTAATATAAAAAAGTTATATTTATAAATAGCTAAATAACTATAATATTACTCCTAAGGATCTTAAGTTATTAAGCCTCTTATATATCGACCTTATATATAGAGAAGTTATTAAGAAGAAAAAGAACCCTTCTCTTATATCGTACTAAGTTTATAAAGTATTATAGCTAATTAAGAAAGATCTTACTTATTATCTAAGTAGTCTTATTTAACTAATATTTAATAAGAAGACTATATATTTTAGTATTATAATATCTAAAGTAATATAGATTCTTAGCTTAGCTAATAATCTAAAGATTAAGATAATAAGTTCTAGTTATATTAGAATAAAGGAAGACTATAATATAGGATTTCTCTTTCTTATTACTATATTAAGGTATATTCGCGAGAGTAAAAGTAGGTATAGTTCTCTAATAAAGACCGGTCTTATTAGTATTATAGATATTATTAGCTTTAAAGGCTTTATATAGCTCTTAGAGGTTAGTAAGCTCTTCTATAGTATTAATTACTTTAGTAATATATATCTTACTATACTTCTTATATTGCTTAAGGTTATAATAGGATTTAAAGCTATTAAGCTAGCTATAAGAGAAAGAGGGCTTTTTAATATTATTAAAGTTAGGTATCTTATCTTAAAGCTTATTAGTGAGTAAGATAATAATATCGCTAGTTATAGAGGTGCCTTAGTTATTTAACTATAGGTAATACTTATTAAGGGCAGCCTTAAGTAAAAGAAACTATATATAATATGCCTTTTTAAGGTCCTAAGTATTACTATAAAGCTTAAGATTATTAAGATATTAATACTTCTTAGAAAGAGATTTTAAGACTATAGACTAAGTAAGCTACTAGCTAAATTTAGCCTTAGTCTAGAGATTAATCTTATTATATATAGCAAAAGGATAGTTTCTATAATAATTATATATAGCTTATCTTTACTTCTAAGAAATAAGAAAATAATAGCGAGGCACTAATATAGGTATATTAATAAAAAGAAGGACTAAAAGAGAGGTAATTAAAGCTAGTTAGGATATATATACTATTTTTAGGAATATTAAAAAGTTAAAATTAATTAGGATAGAGGAAAAATTAAGAGGGATTTATAAGTTATATAACCTAGCTATATCGATTTAGGTATATTAATTAGTAGGATCTTTATAATATTATTATTATCGAGGGTTTTTAGCATTTTAGTATAAAAGCTAGCTATCTATAGGGTCACATCGTTAAGGCCGGGTTATTATTAGGCCCAAGATCGTTATAGACCTGTTTGACTGTATCGCTTACCAAGTTAGCGAGTCGCGTTAAGGGGCCCAAGTGGAGTGGGTGGTTGGAGGAGCTGAGAATGACGTAATGCGCTATTTGACTGACCGAAGATTAACCGGTACTTCCAGATCTCCTCAGACCACAAGATCCATGCGCAAGCCTAACGCGTCGCGTCGTCATCATCCTGGTCTCCGACTCAACTCCGCATTCCATTCTCGTGTATCGAATCTATGCCTCTTTGAGACTCGTCTTCCTCCTCCTAGTTCTCCTCCTGGTCCTCCACCGGCTGGACCCTCGTCCCCGCCGAGTCGCCTCATGTCGGCTTCAACTCGTTTCATCTCCATCCCCAAACCTCACGACCAAGAACCGCCAAGAGTGCAAGAGGGATTCCGTCGCATCCATCGAGCATGCGGCCAATGGCCATGGGAGTTGATCAAGACCTTCCCTGCAACGAGATGGCCTCAGAACAAGCTCGAGACGTTTGCCCTGGCCGTTGAGGAAGCCCACAAGCCCACTTCGGGCGTCGACATGCTGCAGTTGACTCGGCATCTTGTGGAACTGGCGCAACAAGGGTCGGCCCCGACAGAAGGCACAGGAGATAGTAACGCGTAAGATTGCAACCTTTCGAGAAACGATTGAGGAAGAAAGACTGTCGGTAGAGGCCGACGAGCAAAAGGAGGCTGCTGCTTCTCTCGAGCAAAAGCTCAGGACGCTGCGCCGGGGCATCCTCGAACGCTTGCCCAAGGTAGAGCTTAAAGAGTGGCACAAGCGCATCGACCGGCTGCAGACACTATAGATACAACTGATCCATGTCGTTCTTATTCCCTTTCAGCCAGTCATTAATATAGTACTGCTGTTAATAGACGAGTGGGGGATCTGGAGGCATTTTCGGCAGGACGGACGGCACGGGAGCAGAACAAATCCAAGCGTAGGCGGCAAGACGTTCTGCAGCCCGTGAGTGAGGAGCAGCAGGACCTTGAGAATGCCTAGTGTGATAGCCAGGCCTGTCCCAGCAGCGCCATGCTCAGCACCCAGCTTTGGCAGCCCTTAGCGGCCTACCGTGCAGACTTGGAGCAGTCGTGCACGGCGTCAGAACCTGGCCGTCCACTGACTACAACCCTGCCCTGGAGATGCGCGACGAGGTAAGTCAAGTTGGCCGTTTCGGTTGCCAGTAGCAGAGGCGAGCCACGATACTATTGGCCATCATGGTAGCTCACTTGTGTCTCGGCTGGGGGGAGATCCTCGCCCGTACAAGCAGCTTGACTGTAAAACTAAAGTGCCTGCTTGAGCCTGAGCTTGATCTTGGCGGCGTTATTAGTCCCGCTGCCAGTCCGACACGTACACCCCGCCCCTTGGCCTGCTCAAAGACGGCATTTTCACATAGTTGGTCCATCTTATCAACGCATTACATCCAGGATAGCTTGTCATACAGCAGCCGCAGCCGCAGCAGTAGTAGTAATAGTATTATTGTCATCACAAGACAACACGGGCCCTAGCAGCAGTCCTCCTCGAGATCCTGGGTTTCATCAGAGAATGCCCTTCCCAAAGTGCTGGACCACTTTCGCGACTGCGGCTACGCCTGCCATCGCTGTCAGCATTGTTATTTCGATCAAAGACTAATTCGCCACTGGCTCTAAGTCAAGCAGCAGGACATCTGGCATGCCCATCGACAATCATATCGTTTCACTCAACCTTGACGATGCCAGTAGTGGCGGAACCACGGTCTCGTCCCTTTCATAGTTTTCAAACTCATCTTTACATCTGACGATAGTGCGACATATGCTTGCTCGCGCTGGCCTTGAAGGCGCTTACTGTAAAGACCTTGTCGCCGGCTGCGACATGAGCCTGCCTTGCCCCTTCGCTTTGGTCTTATCCTTGATCGACTCGTTCAATATCATGCTCAATAGCGTCGGCCCGACTATCTTCATGTACAGGTACTCCTCATCGTCCTTCATAGTTGCCCTTTTTCACGACGTCCCCGATCTCCACCTCGTTTAGGAGGTCGTTCTTGCTGATGAAGAACTCCTTCAACAAGCCCATGAGCGCGGTACAGCCAGCTTGGACATGATGGAGCCAGAGAGGGAGTTGCCGTCGATCACCACGAAACGAATGCCTCGCAGGATCCTATGACCGGATCAAGGACGAACCCGCTTTCCAACGATCTTTCGTCGGCGCTCAAGACGGTATTTACTAGTCATATCGTAGTTCCTAGAGTTTTCGACCACCATCTCGTTCAATTCGAGCTTCGGAGACAATATCAAGGTCTTCGCCATGCTCTCGAGGGGGATCAAGTCCCACAAGGACCTCACGTACTTATCCACATCGTACATCGAGTCGATAACCATCATTCCGTCTGGTAAGCTTGAGTAAACGCCGGCCCCGCTGTTGCTTAACCCCCGCTTATCCGTCGCGGCGTCGTACTAGTCCCTGTTGGTGATGCAGATCGACATGAGGTCGTCATGCGGGAGCAGAAGGTTGCCCTTCCTGGCGTGCGTGCTAACTTCAATGCTCAGGCCCACGATGGAGAACTGCGACAAGAACGAGAAGAGACTGGGAATTAGAAGTTAACACGGGACCAGGCAGAAGAGCAGTTCTAGGGGCCCTATCAATTAGAATGCAGCCCCCCTTGCTCCATCTCGAGCCCGGCCTCACCGCCGCCCGACTTCTCCGTTCCGGACCACGGTCAACGGGCTGTTGCCTGTCCGCGAATACGAGCACACATTGTATCAAGGGAGCAAAGATGGGCGCCGCAACCGAGAGAGATCAGCCGTCTCCTCGAGTGCAGTAGCAGCTTGATTGCCGAAACGCAGGAGCGCGATATCACCCGCCGGCGGTTAGACACAGTCATGATACCAATCTCACCAAGGAAGCGCAGTGGCTGAGGTATCTTGGTCAAAGCTTCACCAACCAGCTTGCGTTGCGACATCTTTGCTAGCACTGTGCTTATTAATTGCATCCTCACCCAAATCGGCTTCCAAGGCGCGGCGATTCCAGCCGGACAATCTCTTCAATCCCCGTCTCGCCACATCTTATCTACGTTCCAAGTTTCCGGCTGAGGTCTTTATGAAACGGGGTTCCTCATTACATTAGAAGCATCTTGCCTTTGAGAGAGCAATACGTACCTCACATAGCACAAGGTTCACCAACAACAGCTCATCCACATTACCGGTAAGTAAGGTAGATATTCTTCTGTTACGCGGGCATGTGCGCACCATAAAGCTTCAAGAGAAGCGTATAGGTCATTATAAAGAATCTCACCACTCCGCGGGGCTTGGTGCTCAGTACCGCATCTTGGTAGGTAATCCAAGACACGAGTGCTCCAATACCGCTGCCCTACCCGCAACCTGATCGAAACCCAATCTGATGGTGCATCGTCGGGATTCAAAGACGATAGATTAATACACTCACGACATGGCATCCTAGTAGGGTGCGTGACTTGGTCTCAGGGGACTTTGGCTTGAAGATTCCAGCTTAACACTGACAAGCCTCAAGAAGAAGCCCAAGCTGGCCATCACCGATACTGACCATACCGAAGAAGAGAAACGCAGCAAGGATCAAGATAAGCGCAAGAGTGTCGATAAACAGCACACTTAGGACCAGTAGTGCCACAAGAACAAGGAGCGCAACGAGGACATACAGTAGACTGGAAGAGTTCGAGATATATAACGACTTTCATATAAAAGGCGTGCGGCTCAGGGTGTTGACGGAGATGGGGGGACTTGGAGACGAGATGTTTAGACCCGACAGTGACTTTCAGGATGGGGAACTGGGCCCCTCCTCGACAAGCCGCGGCAGTACATCTTCCGGATAAGTAAGAGTCATGGTGGTGATAAACCCTCGTCGAACGCCGTAAAGAAGACCTCGAATTCTCAGGATGGTACGGTATGTTCCCCTTCCTGGCGCTTTGCCCCCTTCTAGCGGCCTCTACTATCGACTGACTTACGCTGGGATATTAGTCTCTTGGAAGACTCCAATGGCCCTGTCGGACCGCCCACAGTACACGATGCACAGTCTATCTGACCAGGGCTCAAGTACCGATCAGAAGACCCAAGTGGTCGTGGGTGCAGTCCTCTAGCCCCATATTAGACAACACCTTCGTTGCATGGTCCCAGGAGACCGGACTCGATGGACACGGAAATCAGCGGAGCAAGATGCAACCGTGGAACCGCAAGACTGAGTGTGCCACGATTGGATATGGGTCTTCTTCTTGGGAGTAATCAGCGAGTGGGATTGTTCTCTATGTATGAGGGTATTCACAGCTGCCCATCCGTCGAGGGGGCAAGAGTTTAGTGGTTGCGATGCAGGGATATTCAGAGACTGCCGCAAAGGTATCAACATCAGGCGTACCCATCTCAAGTATTACTCATCCTGATGTTCAGTCTCATAATCCACTACTGTCAACTCTGTATAACACCCCATCAAGTCTAACGCCTATATTCTGCGAAGATCCACACGCAACCGTAACAAACGTACTGCACCATTTTAGCTAGTAGCACCATGATAACTCCTTCCTTTCAACAGTTATAGCGCGAGCAATTATCTTGTCGAAGAGCCTATCTGGTTAAAGGACCTGGGCGAGAGTGTTCCGGGGCTGGTCGACAGCTTTGTTGAGAGAGGTTGGTTTAGTTTAATTGTGACGGCAGCAGCCTTTGCATCGCGGGCTTTTCTCTGCTGCTGGGTCTCAGGTGACTCCTTGGCAGCAGGCCTATGTAACCTGACGTGGAGAGACGGGTGACTTGATAGCACTAGGCGGCCTCGGACTGGGCTTGTGAGCTGTATCATCATCCGCGGTGGTCTTCGTATTAAATCACACCCTTCATGTCACCGACGTCGGTGTCTGTGGGTCTGGTTTCTCCTTCAGCACCATCCCGGGGAGGCATAAAGTAAGCAGAAGTGAAGTACTTCACCATTGTCCAGGACTTGGGGGCGCCGGGTTTGTGCTGATCGCCAAGAATTATGTACTCGGAGGCTGCCGGTGTGAGCTTCGAATATGGAGCCTTAGGCTGAGAGGAGGTTTTGACGTTCCTCCCAGTCGCTTGGATGTCTTGGGAGTTGGAGTCCGGCTGGCAGATATGTTAGATGTAGTTCTCTTCTGGCGTATCGCTTTATTAATTTTCGTGGTCGGAAGAGCAAGATGCACCGAGACTGCAGGGATATCCTTCCTTGGCAGCTTTTCTTTCTGCTTGGACTTCGTGTGGTTGTGCACTCTTTCCACTAACTCAATATGGATATTTCGAGTATTATGAGCCTTTAGTCGAGGCTGATCCTTCTGTTTACCACTCGGAGTGCTAGAGATCAGAGGCGGAGGGGTGGAATCGACTCCGTCGTCTCCCCCGCCTTGCTTTGGGAGATCGATACTCGAGGAGGGGATGAGTAGCCGAGGTATACCAGGCAGATATTACTAGATGAAGACTACAACTCCAGTTAATCTCACGTGCCATTCCAACAAGTCTGAGGTCCATTCTCTGCATGAGTCAATATAAAGCAGCAATTAGAAAGTATAGATCAATTCACATCGAGCACGATCATCTTCGGCTACGAAGCTACTAATCCACCACCTATTTAGCGACCACGATCACATGCGGCGGCCAGGCCACACCCATCACGTCCTATTGCGGCTGTGATATACCAGAACACTTCCGACAATGCATCTGGCAAGAACAATTATTGGCCACCCACATGCTGAGAACCATCTAGAAAGGCATTATTTGTCATGCGATAACCCTCTGAGAAAGGGCTGAAAAGGAACTTGACTTGGTATTGTCAAGTCGAACGCAGGTTCTCCATGCCATTGGGTCCACACCACTAATCTAACCCATGGAGTACTTAAGGGACCGCCACTATCACCGAGCCACGCTCCCAGAGATAAAGTAACTCATCTAAAGCGTCTGCCTACAACCAGAGTTTATTCATCTGGCTTCAAAATAATCGGTTTATTACATCGAACGCCTACCCTAAGAGAATCTTGGGCTGCCGGTTATAGCAACAAGACAGAGGATATTCTAGGCTACATAAAGCTTCGGACTATAAAATATGAAAGCTAATTAGTCACGGCCAGATACCGGGCGCTGCTCAGCTGTTATGGCTGCTAAAATTGTTATTAGACATGAGGCCATGGTGGTTAGGAGTGAGTCGTGCCCATTAATACACAGCGCCGACCAGATCGGCCACTAGGCAGCCCGGCATGAGACTTACCAAGACGTTTGGCGGTTCTGTTTGTCTTGCAGAACCAAAAATTGAGGCGGGTTTGGGCATGCAACCCGGCAAGGTGAGTTGAGGGTCCGTTGTGCCACCCATGTTGGTGTACCTAACCCAGGAGATTGAGGAAGTCGAAGACTCCGGAAAGATGTCGTTGGGAAGATACCAAGATGCAGCCAGGGAGTACCGGCTGCGCTCAGAGACTATTCATGCTGGAAACGGTTCGTTTATTTTGTCGGGCTATGGTCCTCCAGTCAACCTGATACGTCAGTTTCTCAAGTCATCATGGCATACGCTTGCCATTTGGTGGATAAGAGCTGGTCTCTGGGCCCCTTCAAATGGTTGCAGAGTTCGAGGCCGTAGACAGGTAAAAGTGTCGTGATGGCGGAAAGGTAGTCGAGGTACGGACAGACTCGATAAGCCCCCTCGGTGGCAGATTCGCCAGCGCTACAAAGGTTGCGGTAGTCTATACTAACTGAAGAGTGACTGCTATGTCTCGAGCTCAGTGAATAGGTTTCCATCAGGTAGAATCCGAGTTGCAAGATGAGCGAAAAGCAAGGGCAACTAAGGATACATCCAAGGCCAATTCAACTCTGGGTACCCTCTGGTTCTACTGACGCTCAAGCATCAAGCTGAACAATCAGACCCGCGAGCCAGTTCTTTTTGATATCAAGATTGGAAGGAACACATATACGATGTATAATGCTTATGCATCTCAAAGGCAAGGTGCTTCCACAATAACAAGGAACACAGTTGGAGCCAAGAAACGTAAGGGTAAAGCAAGCGAGAAGGATTCCGGATAGTAGCAGACGGGCCCTGCTCGACGACCGGGAAAGAAACAGAAAAAGATAGATGACGATGACGATGTCGTTGTCACCGGCCCCTCTATCACCTATGTCAAGACTGTATCTTTGGTATCTGGTCGCCGAACACCACGCCAAAATGGAGCGCGTCTTTCACAAAAGCAGAAACAAAACCGTAACTATAAGTCTAAGGTCGTTAATCACTTGTACTCTGGCATTATCTTGGGGGTTTTACCCTGCCTAATCGTGAGTCGAGGAGGAGTTGAGTTGGAATTGATCTGGGAGAGGTGGCGGGTAATGTTGGACACACGTGGGCGATGGCTGCCTGTAGCGATGGGCAGTAATCGGTAGCCATCGTTTCGCAATAGGCGCTGCAGGTAGGCGTGTATTACTTAAAGGCATGGTTTAGTGGTTTGTTTATCGTGGGAATGTAATAGCGATAAAGGTCGTGAGTTAGAACCAGGGTTAGCTGTTTAGTATAAAAATAAAATTTAATATAAAAAGCTAACCTGGGTTAGAACTTAGTAAATATAGTAATATTAATAGGTAATCTAGTCTTAGGATACTTATATAGTTTATATTTCTATCTAGCACTTTAGTTCTTATTAATTCTTTCTATCTTTATTCTACCTATACTATTAATTACTTATTACTTAAAGATAAGTAGATATAGTTTTATTTATTTATTATTTTTATCTTAGGCTAAGCTTAAAACCTCTAAATCGAAGTAAAAGAATATACTAAGGCTAACTCTAAGGTAGGTAAGTCTAGGGTAGATAGAAATATATAGAGAATTTCTAATTTTCGATATAACTATATACTAACTTAATTTCCCCCTTAAAAATAGGGCCTATATATTATCTAGTATTTTAAAGCTAAAGCTTATATTTTTAAGCCTTTTTATTATTAATAGCTTCTAAGTTATAATCTCTTTTAATCGCTATAGTAATTATTTCTATTAACGAAATAAATAAAAACTATTATTAAAGCTGCTAATATAGTAGGTCTATTAGGCTATTAAGTATATTATTTACTATTATTAATAATAGTAAGAGGGATATTAACTTTTTAATTAAATATACTAAAGAAAAATAAGAATAAAGAAAAAGAGGGGGTTTTTTAGGCTTATATAGCCTAAAAGGGTATTAATATAGGTGTTATTTCTATCGATTTATAATAATAGATTGCTATATAAAAGTTAGCTACTATTATAAATTTAATAAAAGTCTTAAAATCTTTACTAAGCTATTAGAAAATTACCTCTTATAGTATAGTTACTAGCTATAGATATAGGTTAAGCTTAATTTTTTAGTAATAAAAAAGGTATTTAGGTAATTTTTAATACCTATAGAAGTAAATAAGTTAGGCACTTTTATAATTATATCTTTTATAATACTTAGTAAAGTCTCTATAAGTAATATAAATAGTAAGGAAGTAGTAAAATATATACCTAGAGAGGTTAAGTTCCTTAGGGTATATTATAACTACTTTTAGGTCGAAATTATAGTATCTTTTAGGCTTATTATTATCTTAGTAAGCTTAAAAATTCTACTTATAGATATATTATAATTAGTAGTATACTTATATAAGTATAGGTTTAGACCTAAGTAATACTAAAAGTATACTACCTTCTTTAGTTAGTAAGTTAGTAAGCTTATTATTTAGAATATCTTTATACTTAGGGTATTATTTTATAGTGACTTTCTTATATAAGTAGGAAAGATCTTAATACCTAAGAAATACTATTTATAAGGATTTAGAGGTATATATTCTAAGGCTATAAATAGCTAAAATATTATTAAAGTATAAGAAGATATAGAAATTAAAGAAAGAAAGAAGAATAATAGCTTTAAATCTATATAAGGCACCTAGAGCTTTTATATTAAAATTTTTAGCTAGGCTTATTTACTTATTTCTAAATATAATTTAATATTAATTTCGATATATTATAAAACCTTACCTTATATTACTTAAAGCTAACTATAAGCTATTATTATAGATAACGATATTAGTTTTATTTATAATACTTAGCTACTAAAGAAAGGCCTTAGTTTTAGAGTCTTTATTAATACTTTTTAATAAGATAGAGTTAAAGACTTTCTTTTTTAGAAAGATAGGTTAAGAGGTAATAAAGAGTAAATCTACTATATAAAGTAGCCTAGGTAGGTAGCTATATAGGCAAGGAGTCTAGTAGTAATAAGAGATTTATATTACTAAGGGGTATTAATAATCTAAAGTCTAAAGTCTTATTATAAAGTAGATTCTCTAGGCTTTAAGAAGAGTTTTAATAAATAGGATTCTAGCCTCACGATATTTTATAGTTTTAAGAATAGTTTTTTATATAGAGAGAATAGTATAAATTCCTTTTATTAATATATAGTTAATTCTCTCTACTATATACTTTATTTTAATACTTATAATCTTTAAATTCTAGAGCTTATTACTAAATATAGCTCTAGGCTACTAGGCTTCTATAGTATATAGTAAAATAGGCTCGATATAAGTATATATTACTATATATACTATAATTAGTAATAGGTTATAGAATATATTAATAATACCTTAGGGAAGGCTAGTAACCTTTTATACTTTTTAAGCCTATTTTTTAATATAAATATAAAAAAAGAGTTTTTAATTAAGCTAGATACCTAGCTAGTATATTACTTTAGTCTTATATTAAGCTTAATTTCTATACTATTATAGAAAATAGAGAGGGCTTTAGAGCTTTATTTCTAACTAAAGTATATTACTTTAGTCTTTTTAGTATTAAAGAAGATTTTCTTTTTTTACCCTAAGTAACTAGTATACTTACTTTATTATTTAATAAAGTAGTAGTCTTTTATAGAGAGAGATTAATAACTAAGACAGTTATATTATTAATATAGCTATAGCGAGAGATAGAGAGGAAAAGCCTATTCTTAATATTAAAATAGAGAGTAATATACCTTAGATTATAAATTAGTATAATAAGTAGAAAGAAAAGAATTAAGGAGATTAATAATCTTTATAATAATCTATAGGTTAGTAGTTTTTTTACTATAATATATCCCTAAAGGTATACTATAATAGACCTTTTAGATATAAAAAAGTATATCTAGCGAGCTAGAGACTTAGGCTATCTTAATTTATAAAATTAAAGAGTTATTTAGTTATATAAAATAGTATTAAAAGCCCCCTAAATATTAAGGGTAATAAGTATAATAACCTTCTTAAAAGGTAGCGCTTTTTTAAAGTTATAAGTTAGAATAGTAATTAGGTTAATAACTAACTATTAGGTAGGGCACTAAATTATTAATAATAAGGAATATATTATTAGATAATAATATAGGCGAGTTAGTAAGTAATTAGGTATTTTAATTCCTTACTAAAGTAGCTTAATAAGGAAATTAATTATTAAGATCTTAGAGATATAAAGTTATATTTATTTAGTTTTAGAATTATTATTACTTCTATATATTTAAAAACTTTAGAGTAGTATCTAACTTTAAGGTATTATTAATAAAAGTAAGTAACTAACTAGCTAATAAGTAGCTAATAGGTTTTTAAAAAGTTAGTAATAATATTATTAATATTAGGGCTAATATTCTCTATATTATAGAGAGTATTTTATATTTAATAATAAGAGAATAGTAATATTAATAAAGATTTTAAGATATATAAGTATTAACTTCTAGAGATTATTAATATAATTAATTACTTAGTATTATTTAAGAGTGGCTTTTTATAGCGCTATTATATAGTCTTTAGTAGTCTTAAAGACTTTATTACTAACTTATAAGAGAGAGAGATAGAAGGTATTTATATAATTTATCTAGCTTATAATCTTAGAGATTTACTATTTAGTTTTAAAATTAAATATCTTTTTTTATTAATATAAAGTAGTAAGCCTAATTAGGCCTAAATTA
>JAJODA010000295.1:0-10759 GCA_021730345.1 Fusarium cicatricum | reverse complement strand
GCCCAAGGTGGCTCTGACTGCTGGCATCTCGACCACTCCCTCCCGGTAGGCTTTCAATGCCCCGACGGCGCATCCATGGCAGCTCGCTCACTGACACGTGCCGATAGACCCGCCATTGGTAGCACCAAGCTCTCCCAAGAGGAGGGCCGTCAGCTCCTCGCCAACCAGCGCCTCCAGCGACCCATCTCCCCTCATCTGGGCATCTACAAGCTCGAGCAGACCTGGCTCGGCAGCTCGGCCTGGAACCGAATCACAGGCAGCACCCTCTCGGGCGCCATGTACGCCTTCATGCTTGGCTACCTCGTCGCTCCCCTCGCCGGCTTCCACCTCGAGAGCGCCAGCGTCGCTGCTACTTTTGCCAGCATGCCCCTGTTCGTCAAGGGCGGCGTCAAGTTCGCCCTCGGCTTCCCCTTTGTCTTCCACTGCATCAGCGGCACAAAGCATCTCCTGTACGATCTCGGAAAGGGTTTCGCCAAGGCCACTATCGTCAAGGTTGACGCCTACGTCTGGGCCGCGAGCGTTCTGGGCGCTCTGGGCCTCATTGCTTTCGTGTAAGAGATATAATCGCGTTCGGAGAGAGGGATAGAATGGGGGCAACGATGCGCAGCGGATGAAAACAATAAGTCGCGAGGGAATCAAGCGGAAGATCATGGGAACCGGACGAGACGATGAGGAACTCGTGTAGGAGTACTGGCCTGGTAGGCATTCCTGACTTTGAGCAAACAATTTTACTATCTGTACACAACCACTTGAAATGCTTGAACCTTTCTCTACCCAATGTCTTTTTTGAAATAGTCGCAGCCTAGAACGCCGTTCGCCTTCGCCTTGCCGTAATCTCAAACTCCTGAGCCGTTTATTCCAAGAACCTGGCATCCAGAACCGTCCTGATCAGCCTTCGATTACCAGAAGACGCAATCTTACCTCCCACAATTGGGCCGATAAAGTCCTTGAGCTCCGACGCCTCCGAGTCGGCGTTGGCCGTGCCATTTACGCCGTTGACATCTGACTCTGTGTGTTCCACCAGCGAAGCCACGGCCTGGACAATACCCTGCACGAGCATCTCGTAGTCCATGGTGCCCTCGGCCTTTTCCTTCAGGGGCTGCAGAATCGCCGAATCAAAGGTCTTGAGATTCCGCAGCACAAGCACTCGGATGGCCTCTGGCCCGCCAGCTTCGAGCAGGCCGTGGACGGCGCCGTAGAGGACAGCAGGTGGCTTGGTGGGATCGAGGAAGTACTTGAGGCATGTGCGCGTAAGCTTGGGCCGGAGAAGGGTATTCGAGGCCGAGTATTTGCGGGCAATTTGTCCAACAAGCGAAGCTGCCAACTGTCGCAAATCGTACTGCTCCTTGAGTGCGTCGGTGCCCTCATCGGTACCTAGTTTCCTGGCCATGAGACAGGTGAGAGCGGGTGCGGAGAGCGGACTGGCGTAGGGATCGAGGAATAGACTCTTGTTTTCGATAAGAGCGTTGGTCAGCTCCATCATTTGCTTCAGTGTAAAAGTATCGTCGAGGTGATGGGTAACGCGGTCCATGATGAAGTTGATAAAGTATGGGATGAGCTGGTGCAGACCAGGATCGTCTCTGACGGATCCAAGAGCAGCCTGTCGAAGTCGAACGACTTCCTCGTCGGGGTTGTCGTCGAGAATCGCGGCTTGAATCTTGTCGAAGTAGAGGATGAGCTCTTTGCTCACGATGTGCTTGACGGAGGGCTTCATGGCGACGTTGTCGTTACCAGCTAGGGCAGACAGCGCGGGGTTGGCTCCAGGGCCCTTGGGGAGGAGCTCCTGCGATCGAGACTCGGATGTGGTCGGGTTCTGGGGGATAGAGGGCTGGACGCCTTCGATGGCGAGCCAGTGCGCTGAAGAAAAGGTCAGTACGAGTGCGCCCGTAGGCAGAGAGACGGGACTGGCGCACCTGTGAAGCCCATGTCGCGCGGGACTTTGGGTAAGGGCGCATTGATGAGCTTTTCGAAATCAACCTCCTCATCCTCGATGTAGAAAAGAGGTTGGCCGGGCCCAAGACTGGCTTCTCCGTAGCGCAGCGGACGCGTCGAATCGTAGCCGTAGAGGGGTTCAACGTCGAGGGCCTTGAGCGCGAGGGAGATGTCGTCGACGGTCAGGGTGGTTCGGCGCGAGGCGCGCATGAAGCGCAGAGATTCGACAATGACTTGGCCGATGCGGTACTCGACATCTTGGGTTAGGCATTTAAGGGCTTCTTCGTTGAGGGAGCCGATGCCGACCGACTCTGCGACGTCCTTGACATTATCTGGGTTCCAGAGGAGCTTGGGAGTTTCGGCCGCCATGGCACTGGCGAGTGAAGCGCAAGTCGGCGCTTGAGGTTAGGGATCGTGCTCGATTAGGTGACGTTGTCTCCTGCGAAGAGGCTTTGGCTGTAAGAAGAGTGGATGCAGATGTTTCGTGGGTATGCGTGAAGCAAGGTGAGTATGAAGACGGAGGCACGCAGGTAGTTAAAGATGTGGCTGAACCTAGGCAATGCGCCACACTTTGTGATGGGGCTGGGGCTGAAGCTAAACATAAGGCAAAACACACTTCATGTCATTGACGGGTATCCATGGTTCTGCTTCAGATATGAGACTAACTAAACAGGTGATTGTATTTTCCATATCTTATACAAAACGTCTGTCTTGATCTATGTGTAAAAAAGTTCGTCTTCACGGCAGCAGACCCATGGTAAGCTTGGCCCAATCTGCCTTAATCTCATCCTTGATCGCCTTGAGCTCATCTACATCCCACGCAGCTTCAACGAAGCGGCCAGTCAAGAACCTTGCTTCATCGCTAGCCGCCCAGACGGAGAAATCCCCGGCTAGAGAAACGTCATCAGGGACAAGTTCAAGCCTTTCCAAAACGGCCTGCATCGGCCTCGTGATTCCAGTGTCGGCAATGAGGCCAGGATGATATTGAATGACGGCCTTGTCTGGGTTCTCGTGGGCGTAGAATTCAAAGAGCTTGTACGCAGCCATCTTGGATGCTCGATAGCCTGAGTGGCCTGGCAAGTGCACTATGTACATCGCATTGGTTGAGACGTGAACGACTGACGCATCGGGAGCAGCAAGAGGATGAAAGGCTCGAAGGAGGTTAAAGTTCCCACGGACAGAAGTCTCGAAACTGAGCCACCAGTTATCAGGCTCTGCATCGGCGATGGGATTTGCTATCGGCATGGCACCCGCGTTGGCCACAAGGATATCAATCTTGCCCTCGACAGAGGCGGCAAAAGATTGAAGCGCCGAGCGAGTTGAGTCTGGATCAGCAATATCGACTCGATAGGTCCAGACGGTGGTTTCGGGATTGATCTTCTCGATCTTGGCCTTGTTCTCGACGAGTGTCTTCTCGGTGCGACCCAAGAGGGCCAAGTTGGTGATGCCCGACTTGGCAAAGGACTGTGCGATCGTAGCTCCGATGCCTGAGCCACCTCCCGAGATTAATGCATTTTTGCCTTTGGTGGAAAGCTCGGGACGGAGAGGAGAGATGGCCGGGTAGCTTGTCTTATGGGTGGTTTTGAACGTGGGCTCGGGCGCCATTGTTAGAGATGGTCACTCCACGGTAAGTAGACAAGACAAGATCTGATGTGAGGATATCAAGATCTCAGTTGATAGTTTGGAATCGCAATGAGATTTGAAGTTTGTGTTGGTGATGCTATTGCATCTTGCCCTTCTGGCACTCGAGCTCTATTGATATACTCAACATCGAGTAGACAGACCTCATCCCTTCAATGCATTTCATAATACTGTTTCTAAGCAATAACGTTATAATGGATGCTGACGCGTTGCCGTGCAGGATCAAATGAGCCTGAAAGCAAAATTATCACGATCCTCGGATCATCAAACCCCTGGTGATGGTGAGATAGGCTGACGCTTCGGAACTAGGAGCGTATTAATAATGCTCAATAACGTTAACGTTATCGGGTGCTTACACCAACCACCCCTAACGTTATTTCAACGACACAGCCAAGTTTCCTTTCCATCTTCTACCCGAGGATTGAAGCGAACAGCCCAGTTTTACCAGAGAGATTACGTGGTCCGCTTGGAATTACCAATGTCACCACCAAGCAGCAGCGAAGCCGTAAGTGGGCCAATGATTGCTACAAACACCCATGTCAATAACGTTAAACTCCAACTGGCCTCATTCATAAACTGTTTTGCTGACAGCCATCACATTAGTCGAAGCGTCAGCGGAGTAGAGTCACGCAACGCGAATATCGCAAACGACATGCATCCAAGTTCCAGGATCTACAGGATGAAAACCGGAGATTGAGAGACGCCTTACAAAGGATCGATCGTTTGGCTTCAAAGCGGGCACATCGAGACCAGGAGCTCGAGGATGTGCTGGCAGAGGTTGGAGAATTTGCAGGACTTCAAAGTGATGATGGTCAGCTTCCTGAAAGAACCATTGCCTCTACATCTAACACAGTGGTTTCTTTACGGAGACCGGCATCTCCGGAAGCTCTAAACCACTACCTATCAGTATCCTCCAGTATTGGTCGTGAGATTGTTCAAGCCAGCGCACCCCGTTCCTGTTTAGAGCAACAGATCTGGACCGACACTGACCGTCTTGTCCGTATCTATGAAACTCCCGCAGACGCAGGACAATACCTTGGTGATGGTCTTTCCACGCTGGGAGGGACTCTCTATTGGGCCTGTACAAGAAATACGGTATACAGGTGGCAAATGCAGCAGTTGGACAAGAAAAAGAGACCAGCTGTAGGCCACCAAACGAATTCACTCGACCATCTGTTCAATCACTCCAAGCACCTGTACGACCACGACTTCCTCATGTCTCTGGCACTCGCAAGGCTTGAGTATCGCAAAAACGGGTACGTCGAACTGCCATCCTCGGCAGCACAGATGATCCAGCACTACACAGCTCCTCATCTGTCCCAGAAGATAAAGAAGGAATACCTTGAGAGGGGAGAGAACATAGAGTGGTGGAAGACTCCTCGAGAGCTAGAGATTATTATCAATAGCCACCTCGAGCCCGACGAAGTGGTCGAGCTGCAGGCTCTTGTGGAAGGCCGGGGCGACCAGGCGGCACTGAACAAGTATTTGGGTCTGATTGAAACGCTGATACAGAACTTTGTCTGCTTTGGGGATTCGCCGCGGTGGAATATGATCTTTGTGGCTTTGACCATTGGATCATGGCGGAATTCGCAAGGTCAGTGTGAAGGACTTCCTGACACGCAGGAACCACTATAATGGTCGAGTGGAAGCGCACTGTGAGAGAACTAGTTATGATAATGGCTCATCTTTCGGAAAGCTTTGATCTATCTTTCAAGCACTGCGCGTTTGAGATATCGTAGTCAAGATGTGATGGTAACAGCGGGCGGTTAGAGGCTTTGACATGAGATTGTAATCTTTCAAGGTAGTGCTTAAATTAGACACTTATCAAGGTGCCTTTGAACGAGTTTGAGGCCTGGGACATACTTCACGACCCTGCTGGACATTGAATCTTGACAATTCTCAGTATTGCTAATATCGTAACTCGCTATAAGCCGGCGGTGTCCTCTCTCGTCGGCGTCGCTCAACTAAAAAACAGAACTATAATGTACCATCGACTCAAGTATCATGGTCTCGACTTGGAATTGTCGAACCAAATATTATTTTGAAGGCTTTCGACCGTAGGCCACAACCCTAGAGAAGTCAGTAACCAAGTAACAGAATATATAAACGATACAAGGCAGCTTACATATCAACGTAGCCGTGAATCGTAGGATCCATGATATGTCTCCTCATATCTGCCAAGAACGCCTGCGTCTCTTCATACGACCACTATCAGTAGTTAGCACCTCGTTCACGAAAACAAGCATCCTTAGCATGATGCCCAAAGCTCTTCACTTACACCCAAAACGCTCGTCATCATCCTCAACCCAAATCCCTCAGTTCCATCAACCAAGAAGGCGCGACACCACGTCCCCCAGATCTTGAGGGCCTCGTTCTTGGGCCACCGACCTATCGGGACCTTGAGCTTGATCTCGTGAACTTTCTCGAACCCAGCCTCACGTATCGCATTAGCGGCAACCTCGCAGGCCATAAAGGTCTTGCCCGTGTGCAGTCCCGCAATGTCAAAGACCTGCTCCCACTTGTTGAAGGGCATATCCGGCGTGACGGTGCCGTCATCTGACTTGGTCTTGATGCTGATCTCGACCTGCTCTACCCAGCCGCCGGGAGAGAGGTGGCGGTAGACTTTGCGGTGAAAGTCTGGCCATGAGTCGATGGAACCGGTGAGGAGGCGAACGTGGACAAAGTCGAAGTGGTTCTCTGGGTACGTCCAGTTCATGTTGACGTCGTCGACTTCGAACTTGACATTCATGGGTACCATGGTCGGCTGTACTGGAGAGAGATCAACTCCGATGACTTCTGCAGACTCGTGTTGCTGTGCGAAATCGCTATTCTCATGGTTAACAGTTGTCCATCTCAACCGGCTGTGCTGTCACTTACATCGTCCAGATGCCGGTTCCGCAGCCAACGTCCAAGACTCTCTAAGGGATGTGTTAGTTTGTTTCCCTACTCCATTCGATCCAAGACCAGTGAGGCTTACATGAGGGCTGCTCTTGATAGGAGCTAGGTATAGCCTCCCGTTGAGGATGGTCAGGAGCATTGAGTGCCTGATTATAGTGTCAATCGGAGCCATGAGGCGAGTTCTTCCAAGTTTTGCTTACATGAAATCCTCGGTATCCAGTTGTCGCTCGTCATTTGGGCCCCTTGTATTGGTCAGCACTACGTTGATAAGAGGCTTGAATGTATGTACCAATACGATCCGTCCTTGTAGGCGTGATATCGACGGCCATTTTCCCATGTATACTTCAAAACAGACGAAGATAACGATTTGGTATCATCATCATCCCAGCTGAAGAGCGTTGTTAGCAACGTCAACGACGATAGTTGAGTAGGGCGACACACGAGCTTATCCCCAACGTCGAGTCTTGATCTGCGCCATCGTCCTATTTCAGGTCAGTCACGCTTGAATGAGTCGCCATTTTCTTGATAAGAAGCTAAAAAGGGATCAACATGATTACTGTAGTGGCGATGGCAAAGACCGCCTGGATCTCCTCTATACTGGGTCTCTCCACGTTCCGGAAGATTTCCCCGGGCACTCGACGGCCGCTAACCTTGAGGGCCGTAGCTTCAGACTAAAGCTCGCCAAAGAAAGGGAACGAAATAGTCACTTACGACGACGATATCCCCTGTTCCTATCTCAATGGGTTCTTGTTGATCCGCCATGCTTTTTGCTTTGCTTCGTACAATGTATGGTGCTAGTTGCGCAAAGAATCAGTCCCCAAGCCAGAATCGAAAAAGAAGAACCGACATCAACTTCTAGGGCACAAGTGGAGTTCATCGGTATTAATAAAGACGCTGTAAATCATATCAGGCCAGCCCCCTGGTGTTGGACGACTCCATCAAGTTTATGGCGGGCCGTCTCTGCCGCTTCCCCGCCACCACTCAACGACAACCAACACTCGGGGATTGCAGACGATACAGGGGTTATTTGAATCCGGGTCTGTATGGTCCTGATACTATGAAGTGCCGATCATTCCGGAGGTTATGTATCAGCCGATGGAAGTGAGGGGTCAAAGGTCATGACCAGATACACATCCCAGGCTTGACAAAACACATGGTGCTTACAGGGATCGCACAGATAGATCAGGTTTTTATCAATTCGAATACGCAGCAAACAAACTCTTGTACAGAACGTCATAAATCATGACAACAGCAGTCAATGACCAAGTGTAGGTATGTTGAACATTCCGACCGCTGATTCTGAAACTAGAACAGATATCTCGGACCCAAGAGGTCGATCACCAGCTACACACAGCGACCGAAGACATTGACACTTGGCCCCATCCCTCGAATGCTAACTTAGAATGTCAAACTCACGCCTGCGAGAGCAGGTAGCGAGTCGGCGGGGGAGGGAGAGACTTGGGAGCCCTTGAGGAGCTCGAAGCGAGAGAAGACCTGGGGGCCCGGCGAGTTGAGGGCAAGCGAGCAGCAGAGGGGACACGCGCAGTTTCAGGAGCCCCTGCAACGGACGGAGCAAGAGCTGCAACCAAGGCCCTAGCGACAATAGGGGCCAAGTTGATGATAGGAAGAGCGGCGGCGGCCGGGCGATCAGCCAAAAGCGGGACGGGGGCGGCCGAAGGCGCGGAGGCAATCTCGGGTCGGCGAGCCACGGCAGGGGCGGGGCTCACGGCCGGCTGGGGGACAACCTCCGGCGCCGGGAGGACTGCCGGACGGGGTCGCACCGCCGGAGTCGGCAGGACGGCAGGGAGAGGAGCAGCCTTGGGCTTCGAGCGAACAGAAGGCATAGGTGCGACGGCCGGGGCACGAGCAAGACGGGGAGTCTTGGCAACATAGGGAACGAGGGCGGCGCTCGGGACCGAATGAACCTTGGGGGCCTTGGCAACGCCGGGAGTTGATCGAACCTTGGGCGCGTGGACGACATCTGGAGTCGCGCGAACCAGAGGAGCTTGGGCAACAGCCGGAGTAGTCTCAACCTTGGGGGCCTCCTCGACAGTTGGCGTGGGCTCGACAACCGGGGCCTCCGCGGGGACGGAAGACTCGGGAGGACCCTCAGGCGGAGGGAGGGTCTGGGAGACCTGTCGAGAGCGAGGCGCAGGGAGGTCGGCTCTCGAGACCTGACGAGAACGAGGAGTCGCACCGACTCGAGAGACCTGGCGGGATCGCGGCGACGGCATGACACGGGGGCTCTCGGGGATGGCCGGCAGGAGGCGGGCCGGTGTCTCGGGGCTGCCGGGAGCGGGTGGCGTCGACGGAGCATCTCCGGCTCCGGGCCCGGCGCTCACGGGGTCAGCCTTTACGGGATCACCAGCCAAACCCTCCGGGCTATCGGGCACAGTCGGTGTGATGGGGCGGTCACGCTGGTTAAGCGTAGCGTTGGACCCCTGACGACGCAGCGAAGCGTTGGAACCCCGACGGCCCAGAGTCGGCGTGGTCGGACGGCGGCCCAGCGTGGGAGTCGTCGGCCTGTTGCGAGTAGGCGTCGAGGGACGTTCAGGCTGTCCCTTGCGGATGGGACTCGTGCGGCGCACCGAAGACATGGTGGCAGCAGCGAAGCGAGGAGAGTCAGGAGCGTCGGCCATTGTGATTTTACACCAAAGGAAAGGAAAAAGGAGGCTAGGGTTAGGAGAAGGGGGGACACGATGTCAAAGGAGATATACAACTCTTGAGTGAGGGTTTATAACTTCTAGACAGTCGACGACACCCCTCTACCGAAGCAAGCAAAGAAGGAAAAAAGAGAAGACGAGCCTATTGCGGCATATATTCTTTTATATGGCCCAGATGTGGGAGAGCTACGGAGTACAGCGCACAGCAGCATCTGCACGCACCCGCAAGACCAGCACACACATTCTGCAAGTAGCCGCCCTCATCTCAGGGGAGATCCCTCCTCGTGCAGAAGCAGCACGGCGGAGGCTGCCGCTGGGGAGGGGAGTGTCTGAGACACAGAAAGGAAGCGCAGATGCACCTCATACGAAAGGCGGGAATGCCCGGGCATGCGATGCATCTCTTCCCTTGCTTTTCCCCACAGACGAGACCTTTTTCTCCTCCAAGATCTTCCCTCTTAGCTCCCGGCCCATGACGTGCATTGCTAGTGTGAAACGGGGAGATCCTTGTTGACGGGCAAAAGGGAGGATTGTCCCATGAGGTGGCATCGCAGAGTTGTCGGCCGAGTTGCTACGGTCAAGGTAACTGCGTAGTAGATCTACCCGCTGTCAACTGTAAACACGAGAGCTCTGCATACATACATAAGAGTAGAGGACCTTGTTTATGGCCACGACACTTGACGAGTTACAAGGTTCCCCCCAGTAACGCCCTCTCTCTCATTGCTTCTGCGCAAGACGCGGGCGACTTCTTCAGCTCGGCGCAGCGCATAGCGAAACAAAGCCCTGCTCCTTTTTTCTGCACACACAGACCCGAAGAATGCCGACTAAATCGGCACTTGTTTTTTCCCAAAGTCTCAGGAACGAAGGAAAAAAAAAGGTGGGAAAAGAAAAAACAAAAAAACATGGTTGAAGAGCAAGACATGCACGAGTCGGACATGATGTGAGAAACATGCCATGTTTTGATGACCAATTGGCCTTGTGACGGGACGTGAAATTGGAATATCTCACTTTCATATCGGATATTGGATGTTGGTGGGCATTGGTCACCCTTCATTCATCGGTTCTAGAAGCTCTGATCTTAGATGCAGATGACGATCCACCGCTTAGGGGACTTCAAGACCAATCATATTTGTAGACACAGATACCATTTGCTTTTTGATAACTTTGAGATCATGCAATGTGTTTCAGACCGGAACCTTTGGGCATATCTCGCTGATAAGCAATACCTTTGACTAGAGTCTAGAAGCTCAACCGTGTATTCATACCACACATCTACCAGGCGATTCTCTCGTGTATCTTGGCTCTTCAACTCAATATCCAACAACTCTCACCTTACTTCGACTTCCCATCTCTCCTCCATCGCCCCCTCCCCTCTTTCTTATTCTTCTCCGGCACCGTATACCCCCTCTCCCTCTCCAGCCGATGCCTCTCCCAAAAGTCACTCATCTCCTCCCCCAGCACCGCCCTCCTCTCTCCCCTCTCCTCTCTCTGCCCCTGCCCTGCCCTCCCCTTCTGCGGAATCAGCCCCGTCGCTGTCCTCATCGCAGGCTCGCCCAGCTTCTCCCATAGCCACGACATCGTAACGCCGTATGCGTGCCCCATCCATTTCATGAACCGTCGGGCGTTGG
>JAJODA010000294.1:0-24067 GCA_021730345.1 Fusarium cicatricum | reverse complement strand
CTTACTTAGGTGCTTATTAATTAGGTTGATAATTATATGCCTATTTGCTTGGCAAACTTTAATAACCGCTGTGGCCCTCATAACTTACGAATCGGGCAACTGGCCTGGGCATTGGCTGATCAACTCTTGTTTATGGGATGGCTACAGAGGAGTTTTTCCTCGAATTGCATGGTTAGGGCTTCAAAATCGTCTCTCTAAAAATCTGGATTGCGAACTATTGCTTGGATTCATGACTCCCATCTCCGGCTTCGGGCCTGCGTGGGATGACAGTAACATGATTGTTGGTCCCTAAGAGCGAACTTGTAATTGCGGTCGGCATATGTTTGATGAAAGGGCTGAAAACAGAAGGGCTTTAAAACAAAAAAAGGGGTATTTGAACATATTAAAAGCGCTTCGATAAAGTTGTCTATTGACTCTCTATCACAGCTGTACTTGGCCAGAATCCATCAACATCAGGATATCGTATTGGATCTTGTCAGACCACTCCAGTCACGTGCTTTCTCAGGCAGTCATCTGAGTCATCAAAATAACCCCGCCAAAATCTTCTACCCCTCCAAATTCTGAGCTCTTGGCGGTCACTTGGGGCACGAGAGACCTACTTCTCGAGGACAATTTCCACTCTGCATCTGCATAGACGAGAACGCGACGAAGACGACGAACCTATACGCGATCGAACTAACGAGACCCTCGAGTATATAACGACTCCGACACCTTTCGCTCAAACATCCTCCGTCATCATGAGCTTCGACGCTGAGAGCGCGGCTCCAGTGCTCGCCACCGCCGACTTCAAGGCCATCGGACCCTTGATCGCCGAGCTCGACAAGCACCTCACTCTCCGAACCTACCTTGGAGGCTACAGCCTTGGCGAGGCTGACGAGAAGGTATGGACTGCCTTGCGCACCAACAAGGTCGCCATTGGCCTCATCCGCAAGGGCAGCTACGCCAACGTCTCCCGATACTTCAAGTTCATCGAGGAGGCTCACCCCGAGCTCAAGGAGAAGTCCAACCCCAAGTCGACCGAGAAGCGCGGAGGAGCCAACTACAACATTGGCCTCAACAACGTCGAGGGCACTGTCGTCACTCGATTCCCCCCCGAGCCCAGGTGAGCCCATGCCAGCCATCCCAGTCTAAATCGCGTGATCCTCTTCTAACCTGTTCGCAGTGGTTTCCTTCACATCGGCCACGCCAAGGCTGCTCTCCTCAACGACTACTTTGCCAAGACTGCCCCCGATGGAAACGGCAAGCTCCTTGTCCGATTCGATGATACCAACCCCTCCAAAGAGAAGCAGGAGTTCGAGGATGCCATCCTCCACGATCTGGAGCTGATGGACATCAAGTACCTCCAGGTCACACACACCAGTGACTACTTCCAGGAGCTGTACGACATGGCCGAGAAGATGATTCTCGACGGTGGCGCTTACGCCGACGATACCGACCCCGAGGTGCAGAAGGATGACCGCAAGAACCGTCTCGCCAGCAAGCGACGTGATCGCCCCGCCGAGGAGAGCTTGGCCATGTTCCGAGAGATGAAGGCTGGCACCGACCTGGGCAGGAAACACTGCATCCGTGCTCGCATCGCCTTCGACTCGAGCAACGGCTCCATGCGAGACCCTGTCATCTACCGATTCCCCAACTTCAAGGAGAAGGAGCCAGCTCCTCACCACCGCACTGGCTGGGACTGGAATATCTACCCGACCTACGACTACGCTTGCCCCGTTGTCGACAGTATCGAGGGCGTTACTCACGCGCTGCGAACGACCGAGTACGCCGACCGCAACGAGCAATACCACTGGTTCCTCGAGAACCTCAAGCTCCGCAAGGTCAACCTGTGGGAGTTTGCCCGCATCAACTTTATCCGAACCTTCCTTTCCAAGCGAAAGCTCACCAAGGTTGTCGACACTGGACGTGTCAGTGGTTGGGATGATCCTCGCCTGCCGACCGTCCGCGGTATTCTCCGTCGCGGCCTGACTGTCCCTGCTCTCCGTGAGTTCATGCTCAAGCAGGGACCCAGCCGAAACATTGTTACCATGGACTGGACGACGATCTGGGCCATCAACAAGCGTATGCTGGACCCCGTTGTGCCGCGATTCATGGCCATCGAGAAGAAGGATGCTGTGGCTGTCACCGTCTCTGGGGGTCCTGAGAAGTCATACAAGGAGGAGAGGCCCAAGCATGTCAAGAACCCCGAGGTCGGTAACAAGCAGGTGACGTTTGGACCTGACCTCATCATCGATCAAGCCGATGTTGCTTCTTTCGCCGACAACGAGGAGTTTACCTTGATGAGCTGGGGCAACGCTATCGTGCGGGGCCTGGACAAGTCCACCACGCCCATCAAGGAGCTCAAGGTCGATCTCAATCTTGCTGGAGACTTCAAGACGACCGACAAGAAGGTTACCTGGTTGTCCTCTGACCCCGAGAACCTCGTCGAGGCCGAGCTGTGGGAGTTTGGCTACCTCATCACCAAGGATACCCTGGAGAAGGACGACAACCTCGACGACTACCTCACCGACGTGACGGCGACGATGACGGAGGCTCTGTGCGATGCCAACATTGGCGAGTTGAAGGAGGGCGAGTTCCTCCAGCTCGAGCGCAAGGGTTACTTCCGTGTGGACAAGGCTCTGGGCCATGGACCCGAGGGCCGAGCGGTGCTCTTCAAGGTCCCCACGGGCGGTCAGAAGAACTAGGACGGAATAGATGGGACGACCAGGGGCTGCTCGCCTCGTGATTTGACGACGGCCATGTGTTATGCTGTAGTAACGAAGATCAACAAAGACTAGACACGAGAAAAAAAAGGACAGAGAGAGGTCGGATTGTTGCTGTATGTACATTGCCTGAGCTTCCGTGCCAATCGCATGCTTGTCGGGAGTCACGCTGGTGATGCACATGTTCGTAATTCGTCGTATTCCGGTGCGGGCAGCTTTCAATGCCATTGCTGGCTCTGCTCAATTCGGCATTCAGCTTTACCCAGGATGGACAGCTCCCCCTGTCGAGAAATCCCTGCAAACCGAGGGCACAGACAGCCTGGAAGAACTAAGGCCGCTCGTTGAGGGGCTGGGCTGCAGGGCGGGGATGGAAATGCGTGGTGGATACTAACATGCCATTGTCTGCGACGAGAAGCCCGACGATGCCGTACGTTTCTAGGTCGGTTAATGTGTAGTATCATGGCAGCTCCAAGTAAGACTGCAAATACAGTAATCATTCAGACAATGTCATTGAGAATTGCTTTGACAGAACCTACGACACGCTAATGACTAGCCCAGTTCAACCTGGCAGCTCAACACCTCCTAATAAACAAGGGCGGAAATGATGGCTGTCTCATATCATCTCCACTCGCGGCGGGTTCTAGAATATCGCTTCGAGTGTGACGTTCCATCGCCCTCGAGCTTACCTACCATGACGTAAATATCCAGACGAGGTCTTTCTAATGCCTCTGCATGCTTACAGTGTCTACGGATAGACTAGCAATCATTGTATGTGTCTGTCCATCAGGCTATTATTCCGCACAGAGTAAGCCCCGCAGAATGTCGGCCAAAGGTCCCCGCCAAAAAAGGCCGACCATCTAACAATTCTAAGAATAGCAGCATCTGTCGCTAAGGCGCCGGTTAGCTTGCAGTGCTTGACGGGCGGTCAGCCTTGATGCCCTGATCTATTGGGGTCTCGACTCAGGCCTGTACCTGCAATTGAAGCCCTCGAGGCTTGAGACAATGCAAGATACGACTGTACAAGGCTAACGCCCCCTCGCGTCAATACGATTGAGGACCAGCCTCATGATACTATGCTGTGATTAAAGGGACGAGACAGAGCGGGCCATGCGTGCATTTACGAGCCGGCACCTTTGTCTCTGGGCCCAGCGATCAGCGCGATAATCACTTTGCAAAACCCACCGTGTCCCTGACGTTGACAGTGGCCTGAGCAGCTGCGCTGTGGAAATCTGACAAGACGGAATAATAGCTGATGGGTTTAATCCCCGCAAAACGAGGGCATTCAGTCATTGACTGCAACAATACAAGGGCCGAGGTTTGCGGGGACTTCCCGACTTGGCACCAGAGAGCGGCACTCGCGTCCCGATCTAGCTTCAGCCGCGGGAATACGAGAACAGCAGCGTCTGAGGCGGCTGGTTCTAGGCTCAAACCCAGGGGGGGGGACCTAATGTTGGTTCACAGCATGTAACCACCAGTTCGGTTCTGGTGGCTTTTTTGAACGAGGGGAATAGCATGCGAGGGTCCGGCATGTCCGGCTGACTACATTTCATGTACTAGTTAGCTAGTCAATTATGTATGTGGTGGCGACGCCGCACTGCTTCGCACAGATCGTCTGATGCTGTCGTGGAATACGAGATCCAGCGGCTCGCCGATCACCTCGTGTTGCTGTGGACGATGCTCAAACGGTAGCTGCCAAGCTAGACCCTACGTACCTTGTAGCTATAGCTCTGGGGCTGGGAATAATTTGGCCGTCTGGAGCCATGGCTCATCACCATCTCACTAATACCCAGCTTGATCTTGAAGCTATATAAACACCCTCGTCCTCCCGTCTCATCAGCCTTTTCCTTCTCCTCATCACCAGTCTCAAGCACAATCATCTACAAGCACCTTCACCTCACCCAACAAAAACACCACCCCTCAACACCTTCAACATGAAGTTCTCCGCTGCCATCATCGCCCTCGTCGCCGCTACCGGCGTCACGGCCGCCCCCGCTGCCTCCGAGGACGCCGTCTCCATGATGGCCGCCTCTCCCCAGTGGACCATCCGCGACCTCAAGCGCTACTGCCGCGCCGACGACTCCATCTGCAACTGGAAGTTCGGCATCGACATTGGCGGCGGCAAGGTCACCGAGTGCCGCCACAACGTCAACGGCCCCAACGCCTCCAAGAACCGCGCCGCTCCCGCCTCCAAGTGCGGCGACTACACCGTCACCTCTGGCTGGAGCGACGTCTTTGGCGCCGCCAACGGCTTCACCACCCTCTCCGTCGTCAGCAACAGCAAGCGCCAGATCGTCTGGCCCGCCTACACCGACAAGCAGCTCGCTGGTGCCAAGATCGTCAAGCCCGACCAGGCTTACGCTCCCGCTGCTCTCCCCAAATAAGCGATTTCACGACATAATATCACGACTGGATAAACTATCTCGTATGACGATGGACTTGGTGGAATCTTCTTCTCCAGGGGATGGATGATTGGTGATGACTCTTGTATCTAATGACCGTACATGTAATCAGAAACTAGAGGCCGCGAATTGGCTTGCAAATACATCTGAACTTTCAGGATATCTAGCATCGTTTACAAGTGAAGTGACTTGAGTACCTGTCAAAGTGCTGTGGTGGACCTTTTGTCGGCCGAAATACTACCCAGCTCGGCTCCGTTGCAATTAGCTCTTGGCATCCGTCATTCCACACCAGCAGATGCTGGGAATGCTACATATATGTCTTTAAATATCTAAGATTATCGTTAATATTTGGTCAAATGACTTGATGTTACGATGTAATCTCTAAGCGACCCTCAGTCGACGCGAATGGTAGCTTTCACGCCTCTTCGCTCCTCGGCTTAGACTCCAGTCCAGCTCTCACCGGCCCCGGTAAGTAGCAATTTGCTATGTGAGATCGACATCAATGTACAGTTAAAGTGGCGCCAAATGAGCTTTGTCAAGGTCAAGTAAAAGAGTCAATATCATTCAGTCATCAATTGATCAAGTCAAAATGAGCCCTCCCGTCCACAACATCCTCGAGGCTGCACAAGATAGGCTCCAACCCCAAGAACAATGCCACTAAACTGAAATAAATCCTCGAGGCGTTTGAGAACGAACATGACAGTGATAAGACCGTAAAGTGTTGATAAAATTCCGTGCTTGATAATTTACTGCTCTGCGACACACCAAGACGCACCGCGTAAAGTCTGATGAACGAGGTTTTGGATGGCGTGAAGAAACTGGTTTAAAATGAGGTTCTCAAGCTGGCGACATCACAAGACATAAAAGACCGGAAGATGGCTATTGAGGTCCAATCATCCGTGAAAGACTCCGAATTCGACAATTTGGGAGTCGTCGACGTTGCACATCACGTTTTCTCAAATGTTAGCGCGCAGCAGAACAACACACAGGTCGGCACCCATATTTTGAACTCGTTGACCCTTGGAAAGGTTCGCCGATGATAAACTCTCCCGTGCTTGGCAAGAGAGCAAAGAGTTCGGAATACTTCGAGCCGTTGGAGGAGTGCTGAAACTTTCGGTTGCAGTTCATCGCCTTTGTGGACAAAACCCGGCATGGAATGATGGAATTTAACGAAAATATAATTTGTCTGTTGGATCCTGTTCTATCTGACACCGAAGTGCTATCAAAGCTGGTCAACGACCCGACCGATCTTTTCTGGAAAGACGGAGACTTCAACGACCTTCTCAGAGGAGGGCTATCCAGCGAGATGGGTCGATTCTCTAGAATTGTCGAGAGAATGCATGGCTTGACAGCCGAACTGAACAAGCTCCTACAAATCGAGGACGGCCAAGTGAGTTACTCAGGCCGTATTCGCCGTCATATTTGGTCTTCTCTTGTTTTTATAAAAAAAAGGCTTATTCTAGACTCCTAGGTTTGTTGGACCGGATGGTCAAAACCAAGACCCAGGCAATGGTATCTACAACGCATTCGCATAGGTTTCTCAAAAAGGAAGCAAAATAAGGTTGGGAATCTTGCATCCCACAATCAAGAGCTAGAAGAAATCTTTCGCTACAGTGAGCGTGTGGTTCCAGTCTCTAACAAACGGAAAGCTTCCACGCTGGTGGAACGGTTCGAAAAGCTTCGCCAGCAAGTATGCTCTATTCATCGAGGTTTAAAGCGCCAATGTCAGTGCCCCCCAACGTGCCTGAAACACAAAGTCCGTCTACGGGTATACACCAGGGTTGATACAACCTCGACAAATCTCATGTTTGTGGTCCATGACCGTGATACGAATGGTACCACGACACGAATACAAGAGGTCTGCGCGCAGCGGCTGGAAAAGCATCAGCTCGCTTCATCAAACGATATCAGCTATGTTCACAACTCAAAGTTTCTCGTGGAGGTCCAGAACAAGGTCACCGAATACGCTGTTGGAAGCGTCAAGTTTGGCTTCAAGAAGAGATTCACGACAAAGCTCCAGTCAAGAGGATCATCGCTAAAGAACGGCGCTTTATCCCCTTTCACTAAAAGCGTCAGGATGCAGTTACCTCCCAATGGGCAAAAGCAGGCAACCGTTGAATACGGCATGACAAAACTCGAAGAATCGAAGGCCTCTTCAACCTGTGGACTTGACCCTACATCAAATCTTTGTTCTTTTCTGAGCAACGCAGCTTCAGGTGACAGTCTCATCTGCGATGATTTCGAGCATCATCTGTACATTTCCAAAGGACACGGCCTCCATAAGGATCAATCCTCAACCGCTAATTTGATGTCTCTGTCAGATCTCTTAAAAGCTTATAGCGGCGCTGGTTTTGCAATCTCGCGACAAACACGCTTCGAGATGGCAACTCACGTTGCCTCTGTTCTTCTCCTGGTTCATCTTTCATCATGTCCCCCACGTGGTCCAAACACGACTTTTACTTTCTTGCCGAGCCGCCGATACTCGATCTCACTCTCTCTGTACAGATCATCCTTTTGTTATACAGTCTTTCCCCAGCACGCCTTTGCACAGAACTACTCCGAGCCCTGCTACCTCTACCGCTCCTCGAGAAGTCTCTAAGAATCTCATAGAGAATCAAAGCTGCCCTGAGGAAGCAGTCCGAGCTACCCTTTTTTTCAGTTGGGGTCATCATCAACGATGTGGTCAGACGTTGTTTGGACTGCTCATTTGGGCCCAAACCAAGATGGACAGATATCAGGTTCAGAGAGTCAGTACATAAGGTGACATTAGCCCACTAGCGAACTATGCCAAGGTATGGGCAGAAGCGATGACATAGTTCTAGACAATTTAGCAGGCATGTTATAAATAGATTTCGAGCTTGATTCTGGCACGTGGGAACTCGAGGAATTCCATTAACGAATGACAAAGCCATGCCGAAGGTGCATCTCATAATAGCCGCAACCAGCTTTCTGGAACTCTAACCGACTACGTCTCGCTCCCGAGCATACGCAGAATTCTACTATGCCCAGAGCGTCAGTTTAATCTCAAGAACTAACAAACCTATACTATAGCACATCAATAAGGATTTGTAAAGTGCTACGGTAAGGATTCATTTCCAAGTCCGTAATGAGAGATTGCTGAATGCGCCATCGGTGCTTTCGTTCCACAGTAGCAGACTAACAGCCGACTAGGGCTTCACGGGGTCTCCCTTGACTTCTAATCAAGGAGTACCGTTGCACTGTCTCTACCCCGTCAATTCAGCCTGTTTGCTCTGTCCCGGCAGTCATCCTGTCTGTTCAAGTATAGGGTACATCTGACTCACTCAGCCTGGTCGCCTAACGAAAGTGCAACTCCTCACTATTGCAAGCCATTACGCCCCAGTGGGGGTGGAACCTCTCGAGCGAGCTGCTTCAAGCCACTGGGCCGTGACCTTTGTTCAGACATGCCACGTAGACGCGCTGATAGCATGCTTTGCAGGCTCCTGCAGCTGCCTCTTGCCAGACGAGGCAGAAGGGAAGCCATACAGGCTGAGAGACGGAGCTCGTGCAAATGCTACGCGGGATATGTTCTTATGATGTCAACGACTCTTTGACTAGAAGTGGCTTCGTGGTACACAATGTACAGCTACTTCGGACGGCTGGTTCATCGGAATCGAGCAATGAGGGTTGGCTATCTGGAACTCCTAATGAGGCTACCTGACGGTTACTGAGGTATTTGAGGCCAGCTACTGAGGTATTTGAGGCCAGCTACTTTGCAAAGTGCATGTGGAAGTCAAAGTATTTAAGCAAGCACACATTGAATTTACTTTACTTGCACTCATCCTTCCATTCAGCGACTCAATCTGTTTAGGAAGCATCATTTTCGCAACGTCAACTCCACTACCAGTACCAAAGGAATCCAACATCGCTTCCTAAATGGACCCAGTCTCTCTAGGTGCCCTGGCAGCCGCCATCGTCTCTGCTATCTTTGCCGCTACGGGCCCGATTCTGAGACCACTTTGGGACAAACTGAAGTCCTGGTACGGACGTGCATGTAACTCGGCTAGTATGTACCCTCGAATGTTATCTTTATCCCCCACTCCCTTGTGTCAATAGTAAGAACTTACTGATATCCACATGTTGTCAGAATACTTGCGAAACATGAGCAAGAATCGTCTCACCCAGGATGTCCAGAAAATGTTGAGCTCGGATCAAGGGCTCCAGCGTGCAGCACACCGATATTACATTTTGGATGACCCTTATGGAAGTGACTTGAGCGACATGGACATCTAGAGCTACTATTGAGTAGGCCTGCTGGCCTTTCGTGGGGGTGGTTGAGAGTGAGGCTCGGCTAGTAGCCCAAGGCAGACACACGTTGGGCGTCGGCGCGAATGGATTGGGTACAAGAACTGTCTCATGTGACAGTCCATGAAGGGTGTATAAAGTGCAAATAATGAGACACGATTTTGCGGCTCAGCCTAGTTCACTTTGATGTTTTGGACGTTGATTCGGTTAGCGAAAAACCTGAGACCGACTTGTTTGTCAATACGTGGCGTGGCTGCTGACTGCATCGAGCTAGAGCATATATTCCAACGAGCTCGTGAGTCATGTAAAACAGTTGCCTTGGGCTGATGCGACTGAGGCTGTAGGAGAGCAGGGACAGCAATCTCCTGCTACAAATAAGTACCTTGCCTCCCTTGAAGGTCCTTTCTTGGTATGCATTCTAAAGAGATCCGGGTTCATAACATTACCTCCGTCTACACCTGCCCCCAGAGCACTCGTTTGAACGCTTAACTACCAACATGGATGCACAACAACTAATTCTCCAAGGTGCCAACGGCGCTGTTATTCGGCTTCCCGCCGCAAACAACAAGGCACTCGTTCCTCAAGCGGCTCAAGGCCCCAGGGCGCAATTCAAGGTGGTGGGAAGAAAGGGTGCGATCGAGTATAAAGGCCCAGACGGAGGTTATGTGGCTGGTCGAGCCTTGGATATTGCGAAGATGATTGCACGAAGATGTATGTCCTATTCGGCAAGTTTCTCTTTCGCCACTTCTAACCTTATTATCACTAGAATCTCTCCATCATTTGCTATCGTTCTGCTCTGTATGGATTGCTTAGCGAGACAGTATTATTGCAGCATAAGCGTTCATCGGGGACAGTTGAGAGGTCGGATATCTGAAGGGAGGATATGGTATTAGCTCGTAATGAAGATATCATGTTGAAATTTATGCTGTCTGTATCTATTTAGTTTACCGTCCTTGCCCATAATTTCCCGTAGTTACTCGGATAGTTGTCAAGTTCCATTGTCACGAGTCCCATTTATCCACCCCAACAGTCCAAACACTGCACTTAGATTGCCAATAGGAAAAACCCTCACCGTAATAAACTATATAATCAATCAGACACGCACAGCATTATACAAACCAGCCAGTCTTACATGATGCTGTTGTGTTCTTGACTCAACCTAACTGACGTGATCTTTGCCAACTCCGTTGATAATACTTTTCCGCCTAACTACCTTACTTATTACCACGAGAAACAACAGCGCGTACCTGCAACACTCGAGACATCCACAAGGTTCCTGCTCATTCATTCAACTCTTCCAGTAACTTCCAGGCATATTGATAGCCACTGAGTAAGCTTCGGCTTGTATTAATCCCTTGAAAGCCTCGAATTCCGAACCCCATGGTTTACCAGTATAGATAAGTATGCTGCCGTCTGGAAAGTGCGCTTCGGCGGTGAAGTTATTGTACTTGTCGGGGGCTCCGAGGATCTCTTTGACTTTGCTTACGAACCGCCTGAACCAGCTTCTGAGGCCCATGATTCTGAGCTGAGTTGCGTTAGCTATTTGATAGTGAGGACACTGGAGGCTATCGAGGGTTACCTGGGAGTAAATGGAAGCGATGCTCAAACTGGCTGGTTTTGTTCAGGTTTTGGGAGAGTTATCTCGCAAGACCACTGCCCCAACAGAAAGGCTGAGGTGACACATTGTCCGGCAGGAAACTATGGCGAACCATGATATAAGTCAAATCGCAAAGACCAACAAATTACAAAGCCACCCCCACGCGTCAGGATGATAAGTGTTCACTCGCCTTTTGCACTTTGGGTCTCGTCCAACACCTACATGATCAGGCTACAACCACCCCACTTGCAGCTTCATAAGCCGGGCGAAAAGAGTCGTCAGTGGCTTTTCCGCGTGACGGTGTGCAAGTGGTGGCCTCAATATCTAACAGAGCCTCAAAGGTAGAGGGTACATCCATGTCCCGACACGTCAGACTCGGAGTCTCGAGGGTGATCAGCCCAAGACAGCCATGCTTGAAAACCTACAAAACAGAACCCCCTACAGAACACTGACACCAGTATTCGCAAAGAAGCCTTCTTTCTCTTTAGATGATATCTCAACCAACTAAATCAAGTCCCCACGTTTCACGCTCTCCAGGCCCAGCATGTCGATTTCAAGAGTGAGGATCTCCAAGATCAAACCTGTTACTCCATCTGAGATGGAACCCATCGAAAATGGAGTGTCATACTCGAGCGTCAACGAGACTGAACAGGTATCGTTTGCTGCTGTTTCATCCCCAAACAGCCCTCATGCTGCAAGGCTAGCGCAGATTGCTATGGCGGTCCAGAACAATGCACACAAGGAGGACATACCCAAGAGATCATGGAGACAGCTATCCAATGTCCTCTGGCGTCCTCGGATTGAGAGCAGCGCAGTGTCTCATACTCGCTCCCTAGAACGGCAAGTCCCCGTTGGTATAAAGAACTGATCATAGCTGACTTTATCAAGGCGCATCACCCATCAAGGATCGCTTATGCCTCCTACTCAAGCTCCACCAACTCGTTCTATGCAGCCAGCCCAACCTTGGCAGCGTAATACGCAACAGCCGCCAGGGCCCGAGCACGTTCGACTCCAAGACGGAAGAACGGTGCAGGTGCGCAACGCTGCCCCTCGGGAGCAAGTCCAGCCCCAACAACCAGACACAGAATACGTCCCGCTCCAAGATGGGCAGATGGTTCCGGTCGCGGCACAAGCCCAGCAACAAGTTGTCTCGCAAAGCGGGACGCCCCGCCAGGCACCAGAAGTGATGAGATACAGAACGGATCAGCGGACGGCGTACAAGATCCGGGGCGGGGACTGGAAGATGGAGGTGTCTGCCCCGCTGGGTAGTCAGGAGGCGGCCATGTTTGACACGATTGCCGCGGCCAACTCACAGCCTGACAGAGTACATGAGAGGGAATCTACCACCCCTCGTAGTGCAAAGAGACTGACAGATGGTGGGAGTAGTGCCAACGAAGGGTAAAAAGACACCGACATGTTACATGGTAAAGACACGTCACGGGTTTGACGTGAACGGATGTCGACGCATTCTTTATAGCTAGTTTATCTATTATGCAGAGAGAGGGCTTGACCTGCTTCATCTCATCATTCTTCCTTCAAATAGTTACGTTGATAGCATTGACTTGAATAACCCGAATCATTGCTCCAGTCTCGTGTGCGGCAGTCTAACAAAATCGAAAAGGAGGGTGTAGTTCTCTTCATGCTAACTTAGCAGTCCCGTAGTCACTCTCAGCGCCCGGGGGGGGGGGGGAAGCATGCAATTCAGATTGCAGAGTAGTTGCCTCAAGCAGAGTAGTTGTTTAGCTAGTAGAACTAACAGAATAATCATGCTCAGTGCACTAGAAACATAAATATTCTTGAAAGATATATCATACTATGGCCTGGAAGTGATTGACACAGTGCACAGTAGTCAAGTGTTCCAGTACGAGACTGCCAGTCCAAGTGCGGGCGGCGTGCCACAAAAGCTCTTAATTGTATCAACCATCGAGCATTAAAACACATAGCATTGAAAGATGAAAAATAAACTTTATCAAGGATATCTCTTACATCTTGGTTTGAGAATGTCGTTAGGTGGCTTGCAGTAGTGCCTCTCAAGTCCCCTTACCCATGGTGCCCCTCTGGATCTTTTGTTTTCCCTCCTTTCCGGATGCAATCACGACCAATCCACATTCGGATAATCTCAACCCACCTCAACCTCCATCAAGGGGCACAGGATACACCATAACTACACCCTGTTCCAGACTCACACTCGCTTGCATCGCCCACGACCGAGAATCCGAGACAGATTGAAACAACAACCAGGGGCTCGAGTCTCTCTCTCCCTTGCTAGGAACCGCCAACAGGCGCAATCCTCAGCGCTAAGAACCAAGACATCCCCCTCCACCTACAGTACCTCCTCCACACACCCTCAGACCCCTCGCTTCTCCTGATTGCGACGCTACCACCGAGTGCGGCTCTGTCGCTTTCGTCAGCAGGAACAGGGTGTTGGCTCTCGCTCGCTCACTTCTTACGCGCCGTTACCGACGTAATTACTACCCTGCCCGGGAACGACTGCACACACACAGACGCACACGCATACGCTCGCACTCACGCGCCTCTTAATTAACCAGCCGGCCCCAGACATGCCGCCCAAAACACCCAATTCGACGGGCACGCCCATCTTCTCTACCTCCATCTTCTCTTCCTCCTCGGCCGCCCTCTCCCGCCCGACCACCCGCGAAGGCCACGGCCACGGCGTCGATCCCCTCAACACCACAAAGGACCGCAAACCCTCCTTCTCGCGCAAGTCCTCCCTCTCCCGCCGCGGGAGCTCCTTTGGAAACGGCCCAAATGCCTACGTGACGGATGCCACTGCGCCTCCAGCTCTACCGGACTACGCGCTCGCGGCCGCTGCCAAAGTCATACCACGAGCCGATATCGCGAGGGATAGCGAAGCCGCTGCGCCGACTGCAGACTCGGGTGTTAGTGCGCTGAGCCGTAGCGCAACTGGCTCGACGATATATCAGGGCGGTATGCCTCCTCCGACGCCCATGGGCACCATGCCCAATGGAGCCTTGGGCAACTCGGGCATGTGGCAGCAGAGCGAAGCCAGTATTATGCACCATCATGTTACGGAGCTCGCCAACAAGCGCATCTCGACCCTCGACTATTTGCGCAAAGCGTACGTTGATCCGACATCTGTCGCATAGACACCAAGCTGACCACATCACAACACAGTCACGAAGGTCGCGTCTACTGGTTCAAGACGTACCTCTTTGAGAAACCCGACCTCAACCGCATGCCCTCCTTTGACGCGCGCAAACTTGGCCGCAAAGCGACAAATCACCTCCTGCTAGGCCTCTCTCTCCCTACCATCGTCGATCTATACTCTTCTACGCCCATCGAGTTCCTCCGCAGCCTCAACACCCTCCTCTCGGAATTCGACTCGTTTCAACAGCTGCACGGCGATTCCTCCACAGCCGCATCCCTCACCCGCGCCCGTCTCCCCAGCATGTTCCGCCGTCCGGGCGGCAAATCGCGACGGTCGACTTCAGCCGCTGATATGCATCCCATGATTGACGAGATGGCGCCCATGCCTGCTTCTGGTGGACCTGCGCCTTCGGTAATGAACTTTGCGGCCTCGGAGACGGATCTTCTTCCCGGTGAAGAATACTCGCATCTGCTGACGCCGTCGCTCCCGTTTGACCCCGACTATTTTGAGACGTTTGCGACGCTGTGCGATGTGTTGATCGACTGCTACACGCGATTCCTGGCGCTGGTGCCTTCACCGCGCGAATGCTCTGCTCCTGTCGCGGAGCTCTTCACCAAGGCCGACTCCCGCGTGCGCAAGATTATCGTACAGGGCATTGTAAGGGAGTTTGAGGACCAGAGCCGTAGCCACATCAAGACGGAGGTGGCCAGCATCGGCAAAGTGGTTCTTGGAGGTCTAATGTGAAAGCCTTGAGCAGACGGGAGGGTTTTTGATGGGTTTATTTTGGTGGCTGGGAACTCGAGTTTTTACTGCACATTGCTGCATGGAGTTGATGGTGGGAGCGCAAGACATGGATATCCTGGTTGTGATCTTGCCGGGAGTTTGGGACTGTGTTTGGGTATGCATCGAGGTGTTTGTTATGAGATGGCATTAATGTTATGAGGGGCATCATGGGAGGACATTGTCATTTTCTATCAATCATGTCATGCGGGCTATCTATCTTACAGCGGGTTCTGTACATAATACCCACAGATCCACGGACTTGCTATGATACGTTGTTTTACATGTTACAATCCCTTCTATTTCTTGCCTTTGCTTTGACTCTCTTTGTTCTCCTCTCCCGCAACGAGCATCTCGATATCCTTGCCCACAAGCCAATCCTTGGCACCGTCCATGATCCTGTCGAGCTTCTCGCCTCCCTCCAGCACATTCGGCAGATCATGCACATCGATGCCCGCACGGTGATCCGTGCAGCGGTCCTGGCCGTAGTTGTACGTGCGGATCTTGTCGCCGCGCGTAATCTGCGTCTGCGACAGCACGCTGTTCCTCAACTGCGCGGCCTCGGCCTCGCGCGCCTCACGTCGCTGGTCGGCGAGTCGTCCGCGCATCATCTTCCACGCTTCCTCGCGGTTGCGCTGCTGCGAGCGATGGTCCTGCATCGACACCGTCGTTCCCGTGGGCAAATGCGTCATGCGGATCGCAGACTCCGTCTTGTTGACGTGCTGTCCTCCCGCGCCTCGCGCCCGCATCGTCTCGATCTTGAGCTCTTGCGGGTTGATGTAGAAGTCGCTCTCCGGGTCGTCAAAGTCGACGTTGCCCATGCCGTTCTCGGGGAATGAGGGCAACACCCATACGGCCACGGCGCTGGTGTGCACGCGGCCTTTACTCTCGGTGCTGGGAATGCGCTGGACGCGGTGCATGCCTGCTTCGCTGCGGAAGATGTCAAAGGCTCCCTCATCCTGGATCTCGAGGACGGCTTCTTGGATGGGATTCTCGCCAGCTGACGAGGACGAGTCGCCGGCGGTGTCTGCGTACTCGTACTTCATCACGCTATGCCGGTAGCCCCTACGCATGCAGAGACCCTTGTACATCTTGAACAACGTGTCGAGAAAGTAGCGACCCTCGAGGCCACCTGGTCCAGGGCGAAACTCGATCATGCAGGGGAAATCGGCGAAGGGATGGCGGGGCGAGAGACTGGCTGAGAGGTTCTTGGCGAGGGACTCGAGCTTGGCTGTCTCTGTTTCTAGTTCGTCACGGGCGATCGAGGCGAGGTCGGCATCTTGTTCGGGGTCGTCGAGCATGCTAGTCAGCTCGGCAACGGAAGCCTGAGACGTCTCCCAGGCCTTGAGGGCCTCGGCGACACGCGAGAGTTCACCGACGCGCTTCGCTTTGGTAGAATCGAAGGAGGAGTTGAGCTTCTTTTGGAGATCGTTGTACTCTGAAGTCATGTTTTGGGCGCGCTGGAGGAGAGCGGGCGCGAGAAGTGGTGAGGCATCTGGACAAGACAGCACGTTAGCTGGAGTTTATCGGGCCAAGACTCGTTGTTACCGACCATTGGAGGCGAAGCGGGCGAATTTGCGCATGTGAGAACGAGCCAGCGCTCGCGTGCAGCTCCGGCATACCCATGGCGCCGGGGACATGCTTGTGGAGGGAGAGTGAGGCTTTGGGGATGGGGGTTGTCTGCGGGGAGAGAGTTGGTGGATGGAGGTTGAATTTTTAGATGCTATCATGCCAGGGCGCAGGGGTCCTCTAAAATCCGGGGATACAGCTGGAGCGGGCCGAACCCGACGGCATCAACGACCGTCAGTATTATCAACTTGTGTACTGAAACAGGGTGAAGAAGTTGAGCTATAAACTTTGAATTCTAACTATGACTTTCTATCTTTTATGTCTCTAATGGTCTATTGCTTTTTGTCGTGCTTCTGCCCTCTTTGCGGCATATAACAAGGCAGTCCCAAGCATCATGCAAGATCCTCCCCACATCTGAGCCGCCAAATAACTTCCTCCCGTAACCTGAATCAACTTGCCAGCCAAAGGCGAGCCCGTGAGTGCCGCAAAGCTAATAACAGTAAATACCATGCCTATCCTTGTTCCCGCCTTGCTCAGGTCCTCGGTCAAGCTCGCGCATGTCGAAGGGAACAGGCTTTGGATGCCAGCACCAAAATACCCAAAGACAGCGACCCAGACAAACCCGCCTGTCAACGTCTTGACCTGGGACCACAGGTAGAGACATAAAGCGGCACCGAGGATAGTCGGGATGAAGAGATTTACTGGTCCAAAGTGTTTGTCGGCGAGGTAGGCCGGGATCATTCGGCCGGGAATGCCCACAGCGTTTATCACCATGAGGATGGTGAAAGACTCTGATGCTGTAGCACCCAGCTTTACCGTTGCGTACTGTCGGGCCTAGAGGTGATGCATGAGTAACGATTCACAGCAGTTGTGCCTTGGATAGTGCGACTTACATAATTGTACGATATCCACGTCGGCCACAGGGTAAAGAACATGGCTACCGCAAAGAGGGCATAAGCTGCCTCCTTGAACGCAGCAAATTCCACCAGCGGCCCAGCTTTTCTTCCCGGCAACCTCGTCCTGGCCAGAAGCAAGATAGTGATGGAAGCCACAAGGGCGGCCAGACCCATGACTCGTACTGTCCAGCGAAACCCAATCTTGGGTAGAAGCTGCTGTGCGATCAAGGGAAATATGATCCCCCCCGTCGTGGTGCCGCACGCTGCAGCAGAGATGGCCATGGTCCTTTTGGAGGTAAAGAATGTCGAGATGTTGGCAATCGTCGGCGCAAAAGCGATCCCATTCCCTAGTCCCTGACATATCCCGTGGGCCAACAGGATCTGCCAGTACTCTGTCGCGATGCTCGTCATGAAGATGCCCAGAGTCTGGAGGAACAGGCCTACGGCCAGCGCGGTGCGGAAGTAGCCGGCGTCAAAGGCCCGGCCGGAGAAGGTGCCGACGAGGAAGATGAGGCAGACCTCGAGGCTGCCGATCCAGGAGATTGTCGAGGGCGGGAGCGAGAGCTCGGCTTCGTAGTAGGGCTGGAAGATGCCAAAGCTGATGAGGTAGCCCCACGAGTTGAAGGCGATCAAGTGGCCGGCAACGACCTGGAGCCAGGCTCGAAGGCCGCCGTCGGGAGGTTCTCCGGGGTCAATTGGCGAGGACGAGGCATTGTCTTGTTGTTCCAGCGTCGAGACGACATCGTCATCGGATTGAGGAGCCTTTTTGTCGAGCGAAGTGTCTGCATCTGCGCCGTAAAGTGTCGGACAGACACTGTCGTCTGTAGCATCAACAGTCTTCACATCTGACGCTGCCATCTCGATTCTGCAGCACAGTAAAGACCAAGTCTTTCACTATACAAAAAGGCCATAGTAAAGGAAGTCGATTATATATGCAAATTACTGCAGTGTCTCTCCCACATGTCCAACGCGCCCTAGATGAGCCCTGCATGACCGGCGGCGCGCCTTATGACCGGCGGGCACCTTTGACGGAACCCACTAATACAATCCGGGCCAATGAAGCGCGGGGTTCCACCTCCGAAGCGGTCCATCTCCCGGCATCGGCACTCCGATCTGCGCATTGAGATGAATGCTTTCATGCAGTTCCAGAGATCAGGATTTAATTGGATAATGATAAGATGTGACCCGGTGTTTGGAGTGTCGTGACGTGGTTAGTGAGATGCGAAAGATCAACAATTGCCGGTCATCATTGTGTTCAAGGATAAACTGTAACAACTTGCATCTTGACTCATAGATCTATGACTGCATTAAAGCTGCATATTTCGCCGAAACCTTCCATAGGTAAAGGTGAATTATGATACTTGAAATAAGAAAGAAAAAAGGGATTTTTATTTTCATGTCGAAGCACATTTGAGAGTCTAACGGACACTTGCAAAGAAGAACACTATTTACAGAATCACACCTCTCAGGCTCTTGACCGATTCAACGCAAAACTTCAGCACGCAAACAATGATCAATTGCACAACCTATTGACTAAACTACTGCTTCCACATCCATGAGTTGACCAGTTGATCGTCATTGCAATTACAAATCATCACACACCGGATGCCGCACCAAAGCGGGCAAAGCGGCGATAGCGGCAACAACGGCTAGATTGGCTGTCGAGAAGTCGGCGACCGCCGTTCGGAGGATTGCAAGTTCAACGAGGTGTTGAGTAAGCATTGATCAATTGCCTCCCAGCATAAATTTCAGGGTAATCACTGGGTTGAATTGCGTAACGATATGAAGTTGTGGTGAAACTGCTTTTCTACTTGATACAGCAACAAAGTCCGACTTGAGCATATGAACCTACAAAGGCCTTGAAATTGATAAAGATTCAATAGTCTGAGAGCAAACCCGCTGCCCAGTGACTACTGTAAGGTAGCGTGAGGCTGATTTTCATGAATACGTAGGAGTTATAGACTGGCTGTGGTTCAAACTGCGTACATCGTCCTCTGACTCCTCCAGAAGACATGAACAAGACCACCCAGGACACTTTCAAGACGCAAGGACGGGGGTTTGGTTTACACACAAGCCCTTATCCACACCTTAAGACTATGGAATGTTCAAGTCCAGCATGGCGACAAGCTTAATGTATTAAGGGAATCTAGGTACTGAGCGCGTTGTCAAATCCAAGCAAGTGCCTTATCTAATTCTAGTTGACAGTCTTCTAAAAGTAATATTCCACTCTATAACAATCCCCTAAATAATTCTCCAGGTAAAAGGCCGGCTGTAGGATGTGCGCAGATGATTTAGACTACGCCTTCTTCTTGCCCTTGGGCATGCGCACAAGCCAGTACAAGGCCAGGGAGGCCACGATATTGAAGACAATGTATACCATGCCAATGCCAAAGTCCCTCCATCGGTTATTGTAGTTGGAGCTGATGTTCGCCAAGAAGACGTTGGTCTCCTTCATAGGGCAATATTGACAGCTCGACGTCGCATCTTCGTTGTTGACGTAGCCTCCAGCTCCCTTGACAAAGTCGCCCAGGTATTTGATACAAGTTTGGTTGTCAGGGGGGTCAAAGGTGACAAACTCGTTGGCCGCGCAGATGACTTCGGTATTGGCCAGTCCAGTCGACATGAGAGCCGAGATGAGGTACGTGAAAGGCGAGACCCGATACATAAAGATCCAGAAGCCAGGCATCCTCTCGGGGGGCGCCAACACACCGCAGAAGAACAAGCACAGCATGAAAAGAACATTGGCCAAATTTCCTCCAGCCTCTGCCGTGTCCGTGATGGCAATACAGGCGTGGGCGAAAGTGCAGGTGAAGATGAGGAACTGCCAGAACAGAAGCCACATAAGACCACCGCGCTCGGCAGTCTGCCCAGCAGCGGCTGCGTTCTTGTCAAAACCGACGGGGTAGTAGACACAGACAAACATCAGAACGGACATGAGCGTGTTCCATGGGATCTCGACGATGATCTGAGAGAGCATAAAGACCTTCCAGCTGTACGTTTTCGACGGGCGTTCTCGGACCTCGTACAAGGACCTTTGCAAGACAAAGTGAGGCATCTGCTGCTGGACGAGCTGGCCAAAAATGGTCAGGATGTTGAACATGGCAAACATCTGGTTCTGCAATCCTTGTATACTTCGGGGCGCGTTGAGGAAGACCAGACCGATGAAGAGGGAAACCAGGATACACAGAGCAGCTTTTGAGTAAATGTACGAGGGCGTTCGCCAGTATTGCTCAAAGGCACGCTGGGTGGCGATCTGAAGCTGGCGCCAGAACGGAGCCGCAAACTCTCGGTACGAGCCAGGGTCGGTGTCGTGGGCAGCAGAGTCGGCACCGGGTCCATTGGCCTTGAGACGGTGAAGTTCATCCTGGATCTCCTGATACTCGGGGCTGTCACGCCAAACATGGTGCCAATCGATATCCGTGTGCGAGCCGGGCGCGGCACCGATGACCTCGAGCATCCACTCGGCCGGGTTTGCTCCCTTGGGGCATGATTCGGATCCGTTCTTTTCGAAATAGTTGGTCAAGGTCTGTGAATTCTTACCGATATCGCCAAAATAGATGGTCCGTCCTCCCTTTGCGAGGAAAAGCAGGCGGTCGAAGCGTTGAAAGAGCATAGCGGACGGTTGGTGAATCGTGCAGAGGATAGACTGTCCAGCCTTGGACAGCTTCTCGAGGAGGTCGAGAATAGCCCAAGACGTCTGCGAGTCGAGTCCAGAAGTCGGTTCATCCACAAACAGAAGCAGAGGCGGCTTGGCAGCAAGCTCAACGCCAATAGTAAGTCGTTTCCGTTGTTCAACGTTGAGGCCCTCTCCAAGCACACCCACGACGGCGTCGGCATATTCCTGCATATCCAACAGCTTGATGACCTCATCAACATAGGCGATCTTTTCGGCCCGGGGGGTAGTAGCAGGCTGTCGAAGGAGGGCACTAAATGTCAAAGCCTCACGGACGGTGCTCGTTTCCAAGTGAAGATCCTGTTGTTGCACATATCCCGTTTTCCGCTGGAACGATTCATCGCGAATCTTGCCGTCGACGAGCATCTCTCCTGTGATAACGCCCATTGAGATTCGGTCTGCGAGACAGTCAAGCAATGTGGTCTTGCCGGCGCCCGATACGCCCATGAGCGCAGTCAGGGTTCCTGGCTTGACCCAACCATCGACGTTATCCAGAATACGTCTCGGTTCCTTCTTGATCTTGATATCGTAGCAAACATTGTTCCAGTGAAAGGTGCTAGTTGAGCCCTGAATAATACCCGTGTCCTTTTCATTCCGAACCCTGTCGACAGCCGTGATGGGGCCTGAAACAGCTGCCTCGGGGTCTGTCTTGGCCTTGGCGGGAACCTGGCCACGTCGGAAGACGAGGACTTCGCCCTTGGACTTTTTGGCTGCGACGAGCTCGGTAGCGACAATGTAGACAATGTGGAAGAAGACGACGAAAGCGAGAATGATACCAACATTGCGCCACTTATGGCTATGGTAGTACTTGTACTTGGAGTTGATGAAGGCATCGCCATTGACAAAGTCCTGGCCGGGAACCCCACCGACTGCGGAACAAGCTCGGTTGGAAGGATCAACGTTCTCATAACCGGAGACCATGGCGTTGGGTATAAACTGATTACAGGTGTAGTTGCGACCGTGGAATTCGTTGATCATCAAAGCTTCGAAGCCATAAGCAACGGGATCAAGGTAGTTGATCCAGCGGCACCAGCCAAGCATGTAGTCCACGGGGATGACGAAACCAGCAAAGATGACGAGGGCGAGAATCAAGATGGACGCGGGTACCATGGCCTGTGAGAGCGTTCGAGAGATGGAAGCGCTGCAAATTGTTAGTCGAGGGCTGTGATGGGGCAAGTTGAGGACTTACATGGACCGGAAGATGCCAGACATGGCCAGAACCATGAGGAAAGAAATCAGTAGGAAGAAGAAAAAGTTCCCTGGCTCACGATTGAGGTTCGTCATGAAGTACAGAGTAAGATTATAAAGGATACTGTTGGCGATCTTATAAGGCATGTCGACCAAGATGGACGAGAAGGCTTCTGCAGAGGAGTGGTAGAAGGCGTATCGAGCGTGTTTCTCAACAATAGGTCGTTGCGAGTATTGGGTCAGGATTTCCAAGGCACTTGCAAAGGCGTTGGCGAGAATTGCAACAAACAGGACTGCTCCTCTCGAGAAGAAGGATGCAGTTGTTTGTTGCTGGTTGTAGAAGAGAGACGAGACGATAAGACCTATGCCGGAATTTGCAACGAGGGAGAAGATGGTCACTTCTGGGGCGCCGAGGAGACGTCTCCAGCCTCGCCATAGACAAAGGCTGACCTGCTGCCTGTACGAGAGGGTGAAGGGCGACTTGAGACGTTGATGCTTGGACTGGGTCATCTGCTTGTGGTCGCGGAAGGCCTCGGCGCTGTCGCCGTTGAAGGGGTACACAGCCTTGTAATCCTCAATCTCTTCCTGCAGGGCGTGATACTCTCGGCTCTCCCTCCACCGGGCGGCAAAGTCATCAGGCGTGCGAGGAACGCGGTTCTCCCATCCAGGGCGGATGACGCGCTCCGACGGCGCTGTCATGGACGTCAAGAAGTCGGGCGTCGTCTGTCGGTCGGGACACTCGAAGCCGAGGTTGATGAAGTAAGCCTTGGCCTCATCGGCGCGACCAAAGAAGATCTGCCGTCCTTCGTAGAGCACCAGAGCCTTGTCGAACAGATCGTACGCGCTCTGCGGCGCCTGATAGATCGAGACGGCACATGTCTGCCCAAACAGTTCGGATTGCAACCTCAAGGTCTTGCAGAACTCGATGGCGTTGGCCGAGTCGAGGCCACGGGTCGAGTTATCCCAGCATTGGAACGGCGCGTTGGAGAGGGTCGCTTCGGCGATGGTGACACGCTTTCGCTCGCCTCCGGAAACACCTCGAATGTAGTTGTCGCCGACCTGGGTGTTGACGGTGTGGCTGATGCCGTACATGGCCATGACGACGTCCCTCATGTGGTCGCTGTACTGGTTGTGGGAGACTCCCTTTGGCAGGTTCTGCGGGCATCTTGCGCGCGAAGCAAAGGTGAGTGTGTCTCCGACCGAAAGCATGGGGAAATGGACATCGACTTCGGCTGTGTAGATGGCTTCTCCCTTGTGGTGCTTGTGCATCTCCTCGGGGGGGACACCCTGGTAGTTGTAGTAGGTCTTGTCGTCGATGTAGATACCGTTGGTCTCACCAGAGATGGACTTGAGGAAGGTCGAGCAGCCAGATCCAGGGGGACCGAGAACGACAAGCATCTCGCCTGACTTGATGACGCCGTCAAAGTCCCGAAGAATGTCGATACGACGCTTGCCCCGCGAGCTCGAACCGATTCCGCCAAGCAGACTAGGGATACCGAGCCAGATGTTGCCAACATCTTTCTGGTAATCCGTCTCAGCCCCGTATCCAAAGACATTCATGTCCTGGAAGCAGAGGCCGCTCTGACGATAGCCGTTGCCAAGACCATGTCTGAGGACGGCAGCGGCTATCGTCAGAGCGGCCTCTGCTTCCAGGACATGAATGTCTTTGGATACGGGGCTGAGACGGATTACCAGAAAGATGTTGGCAACATCTGGCTCGGTATCCCTAGTCTGCTTGGCGGAATCGGTTCGAGCTCGCGGGGCAAGCGTCGTATCGACATTCTTCGGGACTTTGACGGCGTCATCAAGTCAGGCGAGATGCTTGTCGTTCTCGGTCCCCCTGGATCTGGCTGCTCGACCTTCCTCAAGT